>WHYT01016668.1:379769-440559 GCA_009806455.1 Tetrax tetrax | reverse complement strand
GCCAGGCTGGATGGGGCTCTGAGCAACCTGATCTAGTCAGGGAGGTCCCTGCTTCTTGCAGGGGGGTTGGACTAGATGACCTTTGAAGGTCCCTTCCAACTCTAACCATTCTATGATTCTATATTTTCAGAGGCACTCTTAGCAGAAGGATACAGTAAAACTTTACTTTGTCCCCACTACTAATCCTTTCTTGTATCAACTCTAATTTTTTCAATAATTATTTTTATTTGCCCTGACACGGCTTTTGATCAGTCACTAAGTCAGGGTAGTATTTGAGGGACATCCAAGCAACATCAATTTTAGCAGATGAACAGGAGAGGGGTATGGAGGTTGAGGTGAAAAGGCTGCTTGTAAAGTATAGCTTAAGGTGAGTAAGTGAAAATACCAGGTGCACAGAAGATGAAACAGCCCTACAGAAGCTTCCTGGCACAAATAAGAGAGAGCAAGTACAAAAGTTTTTTGTTTTGTTTTTTTTTTTGTTGTTGTTGTTGTTGTTGGTTTTGTTTTTTTTTTTGACAAAGGAGTCAAAGTCTCAAGGTCTTGGGGAAAAAAAAAGTTCAAAAAGAGAAAAAGGTAGAAAAAATGGCACTGGAAACACATGCTACAAGCAGGTAGGGAATACACAGCTAAGGTGCTGTACAAACCAATTCCTCAATAAATATAAATTAGAATACACAATTAAAAGAAAGAAAAGTACTGGGGAAAAGGTAAAAAATCTCAAAAAAAAATTGGAGATAAACAGGCTGGGCTTAGGGCAATACTCAGGAAAAACATACCAACATACTATTTTAAGACAGATCTCAAAATTCTGCAGGACCCAGCTGAATGTGCTATAATAATTTCATTAAATCTGAGCAGGCTCTGGCAGCATTGCACAGAAAGCGAAAGATTGTGAATTCTGCCAACGTGTGACATCCCAAGGGATTGATCAAGCTGACAGAAAACATTTACAGCAAGTCATCACGTGTGGCAACAGTGGACAAGATGATGATGGAATGGTTAGGGATGACTACAGAAGTCAGAGAAGGATGCGTGCTATGTCCAGATTTATTTCTCCTGATAGCTGAAGCTGCTAGGCTTTAGCCTGCTAACAGCTTTAGTTTGGAAAGAAGAAACAGGAAAAACTGAGCTGTATGAAAAATGTGGTTGATACACAAGTAAAACTGACCTCATATCAGGGATGACAGGGACTCTATAGAGAATAACTGAAAAAGTGGTTGAGAAGACCATAAAACTCAGTCTAGGAATTGTAAGGGGACACAAAAAAAAATGGCTGTAGGTTCAGGTCCCCCAAAACCCCGCAGGCTCTGAGGACTCCAAGTTGAGACTGGGAATTGAAAAGATGCTGGAAAGCAAAGGAACCTATCTGTTGCTACTGATTACAAATGAATCAAAAATATTACAAGATCTATGACGTTAAAGCGATTTTTTATGAAATTCATAATTGAGGCAACTCAGCTGGCTGGAATGTGAGGAAAGCAAGTGAACGAAAGTCATTGGCTGCAGAAATTACTATAGCTAAGTGGTAATGAATTACAGAATAACAAGGTCTAATGACACAGGGTGGTAGGATATCTTATTTCATTTCCATTCTTGCTGTTGAGTTAATGGACACGCTTCACATCCAAGTTTGTGGAGCACAGAGGTAAGCAAACTAGCCAAGCAACATCTAGCATAAGCTTTCCAGTGTATAAAAAAAATAATGTAGTGTCATAGAAACATAGACCTGAGCCAGAGCCTCCCTAGGGTCAGAAATGCTCAGCACACTGCTGTAGGTCTCTGCAAACCCCAGACCAAGTGAGGAGCACAGAGAATCTGCTGTTCTGAGAGAACTGACCACGTGAGTCATTCATGGATGCAGACCATTGCCCAGAAAAAACAGCTAGTGTGCATTTATACCATCCCTTCATCCTTTCCCATCTTATATTTGTTCATCTTATGTAGTAGGTCAGGAGAATTTCAGTGAATTCCCCTGAGAGCAGAAGACTGAGGTATTTGGTATTGACCTCCGCGACTGCTAGAAGCATGGATCAAATTTTTCTAAGACCAGCTTCCTCTTCTCCATGTGTTCTCAAAATGGTCAGGAGATCTGCCTCCTAGGGAAGCAACAGCAGACAAGGCCAGCATGGTTTCCTCATCCCCTCCTCCCCATCAAGTACTTGCAGGCTGCACAGCACGGCAGGGACGAGGGACCTAACGTCATCCTGTTTTGTCCCTCTCCGAGATCCCCATCTCAAAAAGATGTGAAGGGCTGCCCTGGACCCTCACATCCTAACAGCTCTTGCTAAAACCAAATAAAAAAGGAGGAGGAGAGGGGGAAAGAGTAAACATTAAAGCAAAGGCTCGCTGCTATGGTGAATTTCCAAACACTATGTGAGTCACTTAGAGGAAGTTTCTACATGCTTATGTCTTCCAGCTCAAATACTGTAATTAAATTACCTTAGCTACTGACTGGAAAAAGCTTTATTATTGCAATAGCTAGGTTTGAAGATGAATCACATTGCCATTATACACTGCAGGTGGCTTATCACAGAAGTCACCCAATTGCAGTTAGGACAGGTGGCATTTACTAAGAGAAAAACAGGCTTTTTAATGTCTAAGCAGAAGATGCAATCCCAACCATCGTCGATTCTCAAAAATACACTGAGAAGGCAACATTTAAAGGGGAGAGAGACTGCAAAGCTGTTCTGACACTAGTGATTACATACTAAGAATTTAAGTCTGTTTTGCTTTAGAAAAGGGATGAAAATCCCAGCAGCCCATTACTGATATGTTTTGCAGACTGAATTAGTGTTGTTCACAGGAAGATTTTCCTTGAGCACAACTGAAAAACGGGCCATGTATGATCAAAGATGCAGCCACACTGCTGTCACTCAATAAGCCATAAGCCAGACAAAAAGTAACGGCACGATGCAAACCCAGGCATTCCACTTGAACAAGCATTTCTGGGTGAGGTTTTGAAGCAGGCTCTGCTCCCACATCAGCAGCAAAGGCAATATGATTTTCTAAATGGCTTAGCAACCAGAGCGTTGAGATCTTTTGTTACTCTGGCCAAATTAACCTAAAATAAGTTGCTGTGTATTGAGCACTTTTTAAAATATGGCTAAGGGATGAGAACGCTTCTCTCATAAGCCTTTAACAGAGAAAGGCTGCTACTTCCAGTTTAACAAAGGGCCAGATGGGGCAATCCCTACAGAGTAAGAGTTCTGTGGGTAGCAGCCCTGAATGTGGGATTAGTCAGCAGACCCCTCAATCAGGAGGAATGAGGGCTAATAAATGCTGCGGTGGGCCACGTATGGGTTTTTTCTTCTTGCTTCACCAAAGAAGCCACAGAAAAAAAATACAGCCCTTGGTGTTCTGACCTCTTACCTATGTTTTATCTCACGTAATGACACTTACGACTGTTCGTTCTTTTCTGTAGAGAACCGATATTATTAAACCAGAGTTAGAACAAGTCATGTACAAAAAAAAAGTTCCTTAAAAAGGCAAAAATTAGCCACCCTTGGAAAAACAATGAGAGAGGAATGTGAGTAACACGGCATTTCCTGTGCCTTGTATACTTATCTCATGCCATAACGATCAAGTGGCTTACTTGTCTCTACCCGTTACAAAAGGGATTCTTTGCATTTTCACGTGGTTCTGCTGTACAACCAACCGCACAGTTTTACTACTTTGTCTTAGCTATTTTGGTGCTTAGATACTCAAATCCTTTCCCCTTCACCCCCAGTAAGTAAATTTTCCAGACTAAAGTTCAAAGTAAATTCCAATGTGATTATATAAACACACGCATACTGTAGATTGACATCATACAATGCTATTCTTTGTTGCTGGTTTTTTTTTTTTTCTTTTTCGTTCACAACAACTTCTGTAAGCCTGGCTGGCTTCCCTAAAATAGTAGCTTATTACACCCTACTGAATAAGATAGCACTGTATTTATTCCTCCGGCAGTTTGGATTTCACAGGGAAAAAGCTCATGATTTAATTCATAAAAATAGCTTTACAAAGGAAAAACAAGAGTAACAGACCTTATGAATCTCCCTACTTATTAATGCATGTGATTAGTGGAGTGGAGAGAAAGCAGGTTTAGATGTTTCAGTCCATCATGACTGTGAAATTGAACTGTAAATGCTACCTAGTGCAGTCAAGTGAAACGGACACCATGCCGGGAGTTAATGGAAACGCGGAGAGCTTTTCTTTTTAACAAAGTACTCCAGCAATTATCCCAGCACACCCACAGTGAAATGAGATAAAGTTAGTCTGTGCACTACAAAGGCTGTTAACTGCAAAATAAATTTACCGACAGCCATCAGGAACCTTTCGTTCATTGTTCCTTTTTCTGCACCTATTAGCTAAAAATGACAAACAGCGTTGGTCGGAATACACAGCCAGCGCTTTGTGGGGTGGGACATTTGTTACGGGCAGGCAGCCATCTGCTCCAGGTTATAGATACCACCCAACACAGAACACAAATACATAGTTCAGGGAAGTGATACACTTCATTTTCATACACACCTGGAAAAGAGGTGCAGGTTTTGGAGCTATCTGCCCCTATGGCAATGCAAGCACTAAGTCCTTCTGCCAGCCCCGCTTTGCTGTCAGGGCTTTGTACTGACATTAACCTTTTACAGTAGAAGCAAAAACACATCAGAGCTTCCTCCCAGCTTCCCCATCACTTCCCTGGCTGCCTGCAGCACCAAAGAGTGAAGGTCACAGTTGAGGCGTTGGCTGCTTCAGTGGAGGATTGAACTCCAGGGACAAACAGGATGAATGGCGAATCCCGCTTGCCCTTTAAAACCTACCCTCATCCACATGCTTAATAAAGAGCTCCTTCCGCCTGCTCCCCCAGCAGCAGTGTGACAAAACCAGCGGATCCAACGGTAAAAATGAATGCCTGGGGGCAGAGCTCACCCCCATGTGCATGGTCAGGCAGAAATCCCTGCCCAGCTGTCTGTGGGCTCTCATCCCCCATCCAAAGGGGAGCTTTGGTGGATGAACCCTTCGGGTAACAACACAACCGCTCCTTCAGTCACGAACCCAAAAGAAGCTTTACTTCCTTAGCAGAAAAAGAAAATCTTAAGCAGACACTGAGAGAGAAAGGCTACCCACATAGAAAGTACTCATCAATGATCAAAATGGTTTTCTATAGAAAAATCTTTCCCTTCAGAAGTGCATTAGAAAGCACCACTGGCACGTTATGGGTCACAGACCAGAGGAGATCCACCTCAGCATTTTACGAGACACCCAGTAGAGAAGCTGACAGAAATGATGTTAAAATATTTTGAAAAAGCAAACAATTTAAATATCAATTGCAACTTCTGTTTTACAAAGTCCTGTATTGCTAGTGAGGACTGTCCTTAGGCCTCTTTGATATATCTTGTTGTGGTATCTAAAGTAGCAGAACACTATTTGTTTTTTATCGTGCTATTTTGAGAGCAGCTCAAATGCAAGCCAGCATCAAATACAGTACATTGACCCAAAGTGAAGCCACGTTTTATGGAAAACCAATGACATCTCTTACTCCTATGTAATACAATCTTGTTGCCATTTGCATTTCCAGTGCAGATGACAGAGAGGGCTATTAACTCGCAACTCTTCTGTTGCTATTCCTGGTCTCTGTGCTGGAGCATCGCTCTGTTCAGCAGGTGTATTGCCTTCCCTGACTCTCCCTTCTGGAGCTCATTGCCATGGTTTGTTGCTATTACCCTCAGTTACTCAACATCTGAAAGCAGCCCTCCCTTTTTTCCAGGGAGGTAGGACTTGAAGATCTGTATCATTTGGCCTCACAGCTATTCTTCATGGCTGTCAGTCAGACAACAGAAACTGAAATCGAAATAACCAATGCTATCCCCTGTAGCAAACCTGTTACTGTCAGTTTTTCCTGACTGTTATTCAACATAATCAAAATTTATTTTATTTCCCCTACTCACGTGTCTTATATAAGCATGCTGCACAGCCCCCATCTCGAACCAGCATACTCTCCATCCCCTCCGTAACCTAAATCCCAACCCCAGCCAGTGAGAGCCTGTTAACTCTGGGAACTGCTCTGATTTCAGCCCTTCTGAGCCATACACAGGCAAAGCTGTCCTCACACAGATCCTCGCTGCAGAAGAGGGACACTGTATTTTGCAAGAACAGTTAGAGATGAAGCCAACCTGGACCCTGGGGAGGTCACTGCTTCGTCCCGCCCAGAGCTGCTAATGCATCTGTACTGGCTCCTCTCTCTGCCTTGCGGCATTTCCATTTCTTTGCACGTCTGTCAGATTCTTTCCACGTTGCTTTTCCTCTGCTGTGCAGCGTAGCAAGATGCCAGGTTTCTATTTTTTTTTTTTTTTTTTTTTTTTGTACCATGTGTGCTCTGGATCTAACATTATGCTTAAGATGCTATCAAGTAGCCAAACGTGACGTGTTTTCAAGGTTGGCCTCAAGGTAGCTAACTTGAGGAGGAAGCCTTTCAATCACAATCAGATATCAATCAAACAAAAATAGATGAGGGCTGAGAGCGGGCTGACGTTATTATACTATCTATTTCCAGCTGGTTTAGTTCAGGATGTTTTCATCAAGGGAGTCGCCAGCTCACCTCACTAGTATGCAAGGAAGGCAGGAGGGGGGAAGTGGTTGTAGAAAAATGGAGTAGTTTGTGATTTATTGCTGAAGGCAAACTAAGACAAAGCTTTCCCTGATTTATTAGATGTAATTGTGCCTCTAGCATCATCGTAAAACAAAGCAAATCATAAAGATAAAATCAATCTGGGGGAGGAGTGGGGACCCACAGCTGCAAAGGCATCATTTCAAGATGCAGCTTTTCTCCCTCTCCTTACATAAACATTATGTCAAAAATGTAAACCTGCACCTACCCAAACAGCACTTGTTCTGTCCTCACGTGCAGCACAAAGTTCACTATTGACTTCAAAGGAACAGAAAGATACTGAGAATTTTTACCTGTGGTTTGCCATGCTGATACAGATCAGGAAGATTTGTAGACTTTGATCTTTCCTTATTTAATTAAAGTCAGATAGAGCCCAGTCGAAACATGAAGTTGCAGCTTCAGCAGGGGACTCTGTGGCCCAGCAGAGTTTTCACCAGTCTTTCATCTCCTCTGATCCCTACCCTGACCCAGCTGGTGTCAAATTATCCTGATCAGATCCTGGTGAAGAACAAGCTTTTTATTCGTGATGGGGATTTCCTGTGAATATCACAGAGACATCGCACGTGGAGGAGCTACGCTGTTGTTTACCATACTAGCTTCAAAATACATTTAAAAGAAAAGAGACTCTGGACAGTAAGGACCACAGCCAGAGGCCTTTACATACAGGAAGAACAGCATAACAGCATACATCCTGGATCGAGGCCTAGTATAGGTTCCAATCTTTCACTGACCTGTTAATTTTTGCACCTGCAAGGAATCAAAACAGTGATTGTGAGTTTAACTGGCCTGAGGATGAATGAGAAGTTTTAGCTTCTCATTAAATAATTGGGCTCAGCCTTCATAAGTTCATCATTTCACCTGAATGTGTTACAGATGATTCTAAGACTGCCTGTTCTCCAAATTGTTATCTCTGCATGTTATGTCTTCTGTCCTGTGTTTGTCTCACCTTCATCAGAGATAAATGTTGGTGCCACAGTGACAGAACTGCTGTAGCCCACAAAGCATAACACCTGATTGCAAAGCAATATTTACATCTTGGAAAAGAAACACCACCAACCCGTAGGCCCCACGCAAAGCCCAGAGTTCACAGAGGCCTGCAGGAGTTAGCTCTTTTGCTCTGGTTGCTTCTGTAAAGTCCAGTTAAGTAAGGGGGACTTTCTCATGCAAAGTTCCTCCTGGGCACACGGATAAAGTCTATGTCTCATGTACAGTCCCCTCATTCTTCAATGGAAGTGCTCAACCCTACTACTGTGGCCCCCAAAAACCCACCAAATGTCAGGGCTGTGGCTACTCTTGGCTGAAAGACAACCCTGATACACCAAACTGATTTACCTTCCATTTCAGAGCTTGGCAGTGTGGTCTCAGCAGGCTTGTAACAGCCTACAAGAACCACGGGGAGCTGAGGTGGGAAGGACACTTGCATTGCAGTATGAGGAGCACCTTACCACTGACCACGTGCAAAGTCCAGGCTCCTCTTGAAGATACCAAAATGACCTGTCTGAAGGTAGAGGGTCTGAAGACTGCTTGTTACTAGTAAGGGTCTGTGTTAATGCTGCCCTAACTAATGGGATTTGGACCTAAGTTTGCTAATGATCTGACGCCCAGTCCTTTCTTCCAGGGGCAAGATCTTACAGTTTCCCCAAAGCAGATGCATTGGAGAGATTGGTGGGAGTTAAATGTCGCATCTACCTCTGGCTGATGAAAGTGTGCTTTTCTACCTCTTGTACAATTGTAAGAGTGCACTGTTCTGATCAGGCACATATTTTGCACAAAATGTCATGCCTGTTTATTATTAGATTAAGCTGCAGTAGGTTTAATTTTAGATCTTTTGATTCAAGTGGTGCAATGAAGATTAAATGTTAGGCATTATTAGAGATGCAGATGTGGTTATATTGAATTATAAACCTCATTAAGTGCGATGTCCTAGACGGGCTTGTGAGATAAGCTACAAAGGACTTCCTTACTTCATACTAAAGTTATTAAAATATTAGAAGGTAAATCTAATCATAAAAATATTATGATAGAATGAAACCGATACTTTAAAAACCTCATTACAAAAGACCGTATTTCTTTCATCTATAATTACTTCCCTCTCAGTTTAGATTGCTGGATTGATATTAAAATGCAAGTATTTTTCCTCTTTTGAACACACAAAAAAGCAAATACAATGGAGCCAAATTTTGTCACTGCTTTCAGTGCCTGAGCCTTGCAAGGTCCTCCTCCTTATTGTCAAGCTTTTAGTACTCATCAACATTAAAGTTATCCACTCATGATTATATCGGGTAGCAAGGCCATCTCTACTTGCATGGATGAGTGGTTGAGAAACAACTATCACAGAAAATAGATGACGAGATTTTGGAATGTCTGAGGTGGTTGAATTTAGAGAAGAGACAAACAATGTGGAACAGAGCAGAGATTCACGAAAAAGTGATTTCCTCATCAACTCCTTTAATGTCGGTCAACTGCTATTGCCTTCTCTCTTGTAGTGGAAGAACAGGGGGTACACAGTCAATTTGAAAGGGCAAAAGAAGAAAATTTTAGAATTAATGGAACAATTTTTTTATGAAATATATAGAATCATAGAATTGTTTAGGTTCAAAAAGACCTTTAAGACCATCAAGTCCAACTGTTAACCTAACACTGTCAAGTCCACCACTAAACCATGTTTCTAAGCACCACATCTACACATCTTTTAAATCCCTCCAGGGATGTTGACTCAACCACTTGGGCAGCCTGTTCCAATGCTTGACAACCCTTTTGGTAAAGAAATTTTTACTAATATCCAATCTAAACTTCCCCTGGTGCAACTCGAGGCCATTTCCTCTCATTCTATCGCTTGTTACTTGGGAGAAGAGAAAAACACCCATCTCATTACGACCTCCTTTCAGGTAGCTGTAGAGAGTGATAAGGTCTCCCCTCAGCCTCCTCTTCTCCAGAATAAACCACCCCAGTTCCCTCAGCCATTCCTCATAAGACTTGTGCTGCAGACCCTTCACCAGCTTCGTTGCCCTTCTTTGGACACGCTCCAGCACCCATTCCCTCATTGCAAGGCAAGGCGGACCTAGGCTAAAGCACTTAGGTTTTGCAGATGGGCAGCTTCCTCCTTCCAATTTAAAGGACATAGCCTGGACCACCTTTTAAAAAAGCCCGTAAAGTTCAAGATCCATGTTTTCTATACAGAGCTTTCTTCTATTTCACCGTTAAGCTGTGGCAAGTCATTGACTGCAGGAGATAAAGGCCATTCTAACTGTCTGCAAACGCAGAGACAAGCAATACTACTTCTCTTTGCTAAACAACAGTATTTGCAAAGTAATGTAAGATTTTAAGAGCATTTTCTACAGGTGCATTATGTGAACTGAATGAATTAAATGACCACAATGGATTTGATCCATGATAAGATATTTAAATTTGCTTGTTTGTAAGACGTGCTAGATCAGATAACCTGATTTGTCTCTCAGCTTACAGAGCAGGTCTCTCTTCAGATAAAGCTGAGGAAAAAAAGTACCAATTGATTTGATTGCATTATATTTCACTTTATATGTTCCTTTTGGGATTCTTGTAAAAGCTGGCATTGATTTATAGCTATCTGTCATTGACTCAAGGCACTTGATGTCAAAAATGGCAGGATAAAAAAGCTTGTTTTACAAATAAATCTTTAAGAGCAGAGCTAGAGCAATGATTTTTGTAAAGTAGGCAATCACATTCTAGTATATTACAGTTGGAATATTGCAGCTGTTTTGAGAATTTGAAAATAAAACATGAAGATACCTCACTGCCACTAGGAAGGGAATTGAGGAGCTGGGTAAGTAAGACTTGTAGCAGAATTTCCAAATCTTTTATTATATTTTTCCAGTAGAGTTACAAATTCAGAGTTACAAATTCTCCTGCCCCCTTTTAGCCGCTTTTCTGTATGACAGGCTAAACATTTTTAGGATCAAGGAGTTTCCCCTATAGTTAAATCAAATTGTATTTAGCACTAGGTTTTTTGGTTTTTGTTTTTTTTTTTATCAGGCAGAATAAAACAACAGGATTTAAAGGGAAATATTAGATTACTTGTGAGGGTTTCTGAGAAACAGCATGGTTGGATATTTTTATCTTCATTTCCTTGTCTTTTGCAATTTTAATCTGAGAAAATACATACACTGTGAAATGTTCAGTTAAATATTTCATTGTTAGTGCATGCTGCAGAAGGCAAAAAAAAATACTAATACTCTAAAGATCAGATCTTATGTATTTGGTTTGGTGGGTGGTTTGTTAGCGTAAACTGAAAAAAAAAATCAAAATTCCTACTAAGAGCAGATACTCTGGAAGAAGGTGAAAAGTAATAAAGCACTATAATGAATTCAGATGCTGCAAACAGGACTACTAAATAAAATACACAAATGGAGGAGCCAGGACCGTTGCCTTTTCTTCTGCTCTATAAACATAAAGGTCTGCAGAACTGAGATTGCTTCCGTAGCTGGAAGTAACAGCAGCTCTTATATCCTCACTGAGCAAAACCAGTCATGACAACATGATCTCTCACACAGCCTGTACTTTTTAGCACATGGACAATTGTAAGATGATTCACCACACTTTTAATTGCAGCTTTGATCATTAAATCTTTTTCAAATTACTGAAGACTCAATTTCCACTTTGCAGTTACAAAACCCATCAGAAAAGGATTTGAGGCTTCAGGTTAGAAAGTTCAGCTTTTCTTTTAAAATCCCAGCCTCCTTCAATGAGCATCCACAAAGTGCTGCAAACACTAAAATGAAGCATAAGACAGACCTTACCAAACCAACCTCCTTAGCCTTTAGCATCCTGCGTTGGCATCCACCTCTTATCTTGTCTGCCCTTTGCGGGCCAGAATTTTTGTTGCTTTGGTTACCTACCAAAACACTGCCAGTCTCATTTTCATTGTAGTTGGCTTGGTTCTGGCACTAATCACTCTTTTCAGATTAATCAGATGCTGTTTACACTTTTCAGCAAGACTTCACATTCAAAAGCCAAGGAAGGCACCACTAGATGGCTCAAGGGACTGGTAGGCTGCTTCTGCTTCACAGACATCTCCAGAAAGGGTGCTTGGTGGTGGCCCCCAGGAAGCACCATCCTCCAAACCCAGCCTCCCTTGGCCACTGAGGAGCTGCTCAGGCAGAAGGCATGCCACAGCTTTGCTCTATTTGGGGCAGCCATCCAGCAGCGAGGTCCCCGTGGCACAACGCACTGACACCTCTCCTCAAACAAAACCAGCTTCCCCCCAAGTCGAACCCTATGCCTCATGAAGTGAAAGGGATTTTGCCTCACAAAGGTCCTGCCCTGGGGCTCTGATGGAGCCCCATTTCTCTGTGATGCATCAGCAGCCAACAGAGGAAAAAGATGATCCCTGGCTGGCACATCCAGTTTGCTCAGAAATGCTCATTCTGGCTTTTTTTCACTCGCACAGCCACATGAATCCCAAAGCAACTTGTCAGTGACTTTTAATTCAAGCTGATGATTAACGCAGTTGGTAGTCATAATCACCAAATGTTTTCTCGCTGATGTAAATCCCTTCCCTGATGGAAACCCAGGACCTTGCCACAGCCCAGCTTGCAAGGACGGTTCCTCTGTGCACTCTATGAGCAAAGAATGAATTTAGGCATTAGCTTAATGGACTTCTAAGTCTCTCTGGTCATTGGCCCCAGAGAGGTGCATCCAACTGGCTGCTTCTAAGAGTTAATTTGCTCTGCAATTGGAGAGGGAATTTTTCTCTTTAACAAGCTCTTTAATGGGACCATTTCCCCCCTAACCAACGTCAGATCTTTTTGACATTCACAGAGTCGCTTTAGATTTGCTCTGGTACAAGGGAGGGAAAACTCAGCTTCTTATGACACAGCTGAGCTTGTCTGCTCAGGGAAGCACCAGGCAAGAGCAAGGGAGCTATAAGAGGAAATTACAAATAAAGTCAATAAAAGCAGCAAAAGAGTCACAGTTCTTATCCAAGTGTGCTACAAAAAGTTCTCTCAAATCAATTCCCTTTTCCTACAACTGCACTTATTTCATCTACTCCCACTCTTTGCCAGCCCTCAGGTGGGCACAGTCTTGCTCAAGTCATTTTACGGGTGAGGGTAGGAATTGTCAAATTTTTAATATTTCCACAGCTTCCACACACCTAGAAAATACACATTGATAAGCTACAGAAACCTGGGCAGCTTTATCCGAAATGCAGCACTACTGTAGCCAATTTATCTGGGATATTTAGAAATGAAAAATGGGTCAGTCCACTTATTAACAAAAACTTTCTAGCTGCCAAGAGAGCTTTCGGGCAGCCAAGGACTCACTGGTAGGAGTTTCCACAAATCTTGTTTTTGTCAGACTTCTTACAATAGAGCAACATAATCAGGTGAAATTAAAATGGCCCTGTGTTAGACAGTCAGCGAAAAAGAGGGCCCAGCCTTCAATTAGTGTCACCACTAACAAGCCATGTGAAAGATAATATAATGGATCTTGGCTGATTTCCTGCCAAGTTTCCCAGACCTCACTTTGTTTTTTGACTTTACACGCGGTATCATATTTAGCAGGATTAATGAGCCTGCATTCCTCAAATGGGCCACCCCAGCACGAGTTCTTTTTTTTTTTCTTTTGTTGATGATCTCCCTTCCTCAAGAAATCAATGTTTTGAAAAAGACAAAGAATAAGGCCTTTGCAGCATTGTCATTCCAAGGTCTCTGCTCTACCCTTACTTTTAGAGCACACAAATAATTTTTGCCTAGCAATTTCAGAGGAAATTTGCAAAAAACATCTTTCTGCAGGATTGTAAATGTTTCTGCTCCTGCTGCAAGGAGCAGCTCAAATTGCTACACTTAATTGGAGAAACTGACGGAAGGAAGGAAACAGAGAAACGGAAGAGAAATAAAAGCAAAAGATCAGCAGAATTCATACAAGAAACGCATGCTCTGCTTTCAAAAGAAAAGAGTATGAGTAAAAGCCATCCTTCACCAGTGAAGCGTTATCAGCATCACCTGAGAGTTCTGCTGGAGAGATGACGGGCTATAGCAAACCTTCCCTGAGACCAGAGATAATGACAGCTCCGTATCCCGAGACCTGGAGCAAACGCAGCATGTGGAATTGCAGGTGCTGAAAGAAATGAGCATTTCAGCCCCCTGCACTTGGGGCATTTACTCTGGAAGTCTTCCAGGATAATTTTTGGTGGCTGCTAAGGGGGTGACCCTTAGCAGCACAGTTCATCAGAAAGCAACCACCATCACTCAGTCTAACGTAGCTGAAAGTCCCTCCCCAGGAGCACAGAAAAGGCATCCAATGCCTTCTTTGCCTCAACCATCACTGGTAAGACCAGCCATCAGCAGTCCCAGTGAGTCCCAGTCAGACCCAGTGAGTCCCAGTCCCCCTGAGACCAGTGGGAGTCTGGAGCGAGGCAGACCTGCTTTGGTGGAAGAGGTACCTGAATTTAGGTAAAATTTAAATAAAGTGGACATACACAAATCCATGAGACCTGATCATGAGGTGCTGAGGGAGCTGGCTGATGTCATTGCAAAGCCACCCTTGATTGTCTTTGTAAGGTCATGGTGATCAGGAGAGGTTCCTGTGGGCTAGAAGAAAACAAATGTCATTCCTGTCTCCAAGAAGGACAAGGAGATCGATCCAGGAAACTACAGGCTGGTTGGCCCCACCTTGATCCCTGGGAAGGTGATGGCTCCATTTTTGCTCCATTTCCAAATACCTCAAGGACAAGAAGGTGATTGAGAGTAGTCAGTATGGGTTTATGGGAGGGAAATCATGCTAGATCAACTTGACAGTCTACAATGAGATGGCTGGCTTGGCAGATGAGGGGAGAGCAATGGATGTGGTTTATCTCAATTTTAGGAAGGCTTTTGATATGGTCTTCCATAAAATCCTCACAGACAAGCTGATGAACTGTGGGTTAAACAAGCAGACAGTGAGGTGGTCTGAAAACTAGCTAAACTGCCAGGCTCAAAATCTTGTGACCAGTGGTATGAAGTTCAGCTAGAGGCCAATCACTATTGCCATACTTTAGGGGTCAATGCTGGCACCAGTACTGCATAACATCTTAATTAATGACCTAAACATGACAACAGACTGTACCCTCAGCACGTTTGCAGATGATACAAGATTGGGAGGAGTGGCTAATACACCAGATGGTTGCATTATCGTTCAGAGGGACCTCAACAGTCTGAAAAACACGGGCAAACAACAAATGTTGAGATGAGAATCTCAACAAAACAAAGTGCAAAATTCTGCACCTGGGGACGAATAACCCCCATGGGCCACTACAGGCTGAGGACTCATCAGCTGGAAAGCAGCTTTACAGAAAAGGACCTGGGGGTCCTGGTGAAGACAAGTTGAACACAAGCCAGCAGTGTACCCTCATGGCAAAGAAGGCTAATGGCGTGCTAGGTTGCATTAGGTTGAACGTTGCCAGGAGGTCAAGGGAGGTGATCCTTCCCCTCTGCTCGACACTGGTCAGACACATCTGGAGCACTACATCTGGTGCTGGGCTCCCCAGTATGAGAGGGATGCAGACTTACTGGAATGAGTCCAGTAGAGAGCCACAAAGACGATTAAGGAATTGGAGCATCTATCATACAAAGGAGAGGCTGAGACTGTTCAGCCTGGAGACGAGAAGTCTCAGGGGTAATCTTATCAATGTGTACAAAGACCTGATGGGGGAATAAAGAAGACAGAGCCAGACACTTCTCAGTGATACCCAGTGACACCATATATCTCTTTGGAGACACCTAAAACCTGACAGGACATTGTCCTGCACAACCTGCTCTTTGTGCAGAGGCATTTGATGAGATGATCTCCAGAGATGCCTTCCAGCCTCAGCTGTTCTGTGACTCATCGCACCCAATGCAAATCACACACAGCTCTTGAAAAGGCCAAGCACACCCCCGTACCAGGGCTGCATCACGCATACAGCAAAAGGCTGTGCTGCCGCAGACACTGCAGGACAGCCAGAGCTGGTTGGACACAATTGTCCAAGCAGGCACGATGGAGGCCAGCGTATTTGGATTGCATGAAAATCAGCAAAACATTCAGCCCATCCCCATTCTGACACCAGGCAACGGGGGTCCAGAAGTAGTCCTGGTACTCTTCCTTCTCAGAGCGCCCAGGGGCACGTTTTAAGTGTCTGACAGCCCTTGGTGACACAAAGAGTTTGGTATAGGATTTATAATTTGAAGAAAGTTGGCCACCCACATCCTGCACTTTTGCCTCAGGGCCAGGCTAGTAATCAACAGCAAGAGGAGAACAGCTTCACTTTTGAACATCACAAGAATCAACAAAGATAATGACCGCTACAGGTTTTTTTTAAGACATT
Source organism: Tetrax tetrax (assembly GCA_009806455.1). Classification (NCBI taxonomy): domain Eukaryota; kingdom Metazoa; phylum Chordata; class Aves; order Otidiformes; family Otididae; genus Tetrax; species Tetrax tetrax. The sequence goes on along the minus strand of WHYT01016668.1, from coordinate 424,594 downwards.
AGTATTAATAAAATTCATTCTGAAAAGGCCAAGACATCAAGTGCTAAGCAGATGATGAATTCCAATTGCAGCAATTACTGATTGACTACGTAGCGTGCCCTGTTTTTGCTAACGTTGTCCTTGTCCTCTTCTCCCTCTCCTTTACTCCTTCTCCAACTGTTCGCTAAGTCTTTTTAGTCAACGGGCAATGGACTGTGGAGTGAGACTTCACACGTGAGGTGTTTTGTTTGCTGATCACAGTTTCTCAAATTCCACTCTTCCAGGAATTTTTTTTTCCCTGTGTTGATTTTATAGGGATGTTTACAGGGTCTCTGCCCTCTATCCAGCTGCCTCTTTTCACAAAGCCTGTAGGTACACAATTATTTGGAACACTTTTTATACCTTTGTGAAGTAAAGCCATCCAACAGGTTCTGATATGTACACCATCAGTAACATCATGCCAGTTTGCTTCATGTAAAAAATAAATCTCAGAAAGGAAAAATTTAGCTAAGAAAGGGGAAAAAAAGAAAAACTCTCAGGTACACACTCGATCTACTAGACTACATGGTCTCAACAGGCTTCTAATGCTGATTTAAGTGTTGAACCTTACTGCAGGCTGCCTGAGTGGAGGGTTCCCATTAAAAACAGTGTGGAAATACACTGAGGCACGTGAAGTTTCAAGTGCAGAAAGTTTCTTGCTAACTTCATTGAGTTTGAGAAATTACCAGAATGTAGATTTCATTAGGAGTTGCTTTTTTATGCATATGACAGAGAGAAATTGCAGTCGGTGGTGCCTTTGCTGAAAAGACTCCATTAGATTGCCATTAGTTGCTAATAATATATCATAATTATTTTCATAGGGTTAAGCTTGTCTCTTTCCTCATCCACCTGCCTCGCAGAGATAACCTCTAAGAACACCCTGAAGGACTCCCAGGCTCCAACTCAAAAGCTTTTCTCTGGATAAATTTTCTAAACAATTCATTACTTATAAGAGATTGGTGAGAATACATAGATATGGCCCCTTCTCTCTCCAATTTACATTCTCATATAAATCCACTCAATTCCTAGTCAGACTCTGGAATAATTTGATTTTTCTTCCATTATTACTATGCAAAGATATTCTGTATATTAATGCGATACCCATTCATTCTTCAGAACACATCTCAGTTGCCGTTAGCTATGCAAACACTTGACTGTACGTAAAGAATCGCCAGTCACAGTTGTGTCACACATCTCATTTGAAGTATCAATTTATTTAGTATTTAGATACTTCAAATGTATTTGAAGTATCAATTTTATTTATTTTATAGCTATGCAAACACTTGACTGTACGTAAAGAATCGCCAGTCACAGTTGTGTCACACATCTCATTTGAAGTATCAATTTTATTTATTTTATTTAGTGGCATGGCTTTCAAAGGGCTGAGACTTAGTAGTGCCTATTTCTACTGAAAAATGAAGACAAAACTCACTGCTAAGATGCATGCTTGTGTATCCACACGTGTTGTTGGAAATATTAAGTGTTTATACTTTGTTTTCTTCTTACAAGCTTTGTCTGGAAGTGAAGCTTCTCAGGGGACCTGTGAGGTCTACTGGCATCATCTGCTGCTTGACCTTTATGCAAGCATGTTAGATGATTTTAATTGTAGAGTTGAGCACCATTGCTGTACAAATATGAACAGCAGAGCAACAGATTTGACTAAGTCTCACTAAGAAGCTTGCTTTTTTCCCTCTTACTGAAATCCTGATTCTGTAGGGTAGGTCCTGCTATGTGTTGCACTTCTCCAAGGCAGGAACCAGCTCCAACAGCCTGAGGAGAAGGAGAGGGCAAGTGGTCTATCCCTAGGAATGGGCACGGGAGACCAGACCTGGAAACACTGATGAGGTGCTACAGCTTAGACCTGAGCTTGAGAGGAACCAAAATCCATGAACTTTTCAGCAGTGAGAGCCTGGCACAGCCAACCCATTGTCATTCTGATGGCAGGACTAGTTTATGTCAGAATAGCTAGGTATGCCGCTCGCGTATGAAGGTCAATGACTTTTTCTGCCACTGCAAAATGATATCTTTACACACCATGGAATGCTAAATACTCATTTTCTCAAACAGAATTAATATAATTTAACTGAATGCCACATATCTGCATTCTGAACTTTCCTTTGTTGCAGGAACTTTAAATGGTGACATGACCTCACCAGCACATATGAATCTTCACTGCAAAGATCCTCTGAACGAACGCCAAGTTTAATTATAATATGAAAATTTCCACAAGGAGAGTGAATCAGACTTCTTTGTGTGAAACCAGAAGATGCCGTAGTGCTCTCCAGAGAACGTTACATATGTAATCAACAACAAAAACCAAACTTGTGCAAATGGCAATATTTTCTGGGAAATAAGCAACATGGTGAGATGGGAAAATTTTTTTCGTCTTTTTGAAGAACATTAAATTTGTAGACATAGAATCTGGGAGGAGACAAAAACTGTTAGTGCATTAACACTCAAGTGAGCATTTCAGGAAAAAAACAAGACATCTCCATTTGCGGAGACAGTCAAAACCCAACTGGCTCTTGCTGACCCTGTGTGAGTTGATGATCTCCAGAGGTCCCTTCCAACCTAAGAGATTTTGTGTTTCTGTGACACTAAAAGTACCTTCTTTTTTTTTTTTAATTCATGTTTTGGTGTTTCTGCTTTCACCAGGGGGGAGATTTCTCCTCCAAACTCAACAATTCTATTTTAGGAGTGCTAAAATACTTTTTGAAGTTTTAAACTGAGTTTTGAGTTTGAATTTTTGAATGACACAGATGACTTTTTTTTTAAAGTTAGGGGACAGGGGGTGGGGAGAGAAAGAAGAATAAAGCCTAAGCAACTTACAAAAGAAAGATCTTTCAGTCTGAGTAAAAAAGAAAAAGTTTTGTTTGTTTTCCCAAGATAAGTTGCTTTTTACTATTATTTTTAGGTTCAGCCCTTAAAACAAAATAAGAAGAATTTCCATCTCTGTTTATAAGTACAGTTATATTAAGTTTACAGTTTTCTTGATCTCTAGTATCAGTTGTATGCAAAAAAAAAAAAAAAAAAAAAAAAAAAAAAGCAGAGGAACACTGTTCTCAATTACAGGTGCTTTCAAAGTTCATAGATGCCCCAAAAGAAATTCATTTCAGGCAACATGAGACATAAGGAATCACGATTTAATATTTCAAGTTGTGAAAGATGAAGTATCCAATTTCCATCCTATCTTTTCTTCTTAGATTTGTCTAAACAAATTAGCACAGTTCAGAACATTTCCACTTTCTTTCATCTATCTGGTTATTCCAGAAGAGTTAACATGTACTATTTCCTTTTCTTACTCAACCACTTGAATAACATCTGCCCTCTTCGTCAGCTTCCTAAAATAACCTGCCTTTGGCAGGTTAGAAAAGATTGTTCATTCTCCGGTGCAAAACAGCAGTCAAGTAATGAACTTATGGTTCAGCCCAGCAAATATTTAATTTGGCAAGTGCTAAGTTTTAACTCGTGATATCTCATCTTTGCATTCAAATATCTAAAACAGGTGATACATGCATAATGCAAAAAGCTAGAAGCAAACATCACAGCATTTAGAAATAGCTGCAGGTTTTTTGCCATGGAAATTATTTCTGCTTAAAACATCAACCCAGAGTAATTGTATATTTTTTTTAGAGTGACAGCTGAATTTTTTATGTATTTGCTGTCTTTTGATGGCAGATAAGTGGGAAGGGAAATGCGCTCTCTGAAGGCTTTTATCAACGAAAATCACAGTCAGAAAATTGCACCATAAAGCATAGCAATATTTCCATACTTTCCTGCACTTACAGAGAGAAAACTGTCATTAGGGCTAACAGGGTGTCATACAAAAAGAGATGTTTCTTTTCACAGATCCTTTATTTGGCCGGAATTTTTCCCCCTACAGTTGCAGGGGGTGGGAGGCCATTACAGCAGAATTGAAAGCATTAGGCTTTTCAGTGAAGTGCACCTAATATTTTGACATGGGGATCCAACAAAATTCCTGCTGGCTCCTAGAGGCTGTGATAAAATCCAGGATGGGACAGACTCATGCTGGGGAATCTATTCACCTGTATTGCATTTAAACAAAAGGGCCACTGTCTTGAACCAAAGACAGAGCGGAAATACATCTCTAAAGCCTTGCATTGCTCTACAGACATCCCTTGTTCCCAGAAGACAGCGATCATTCCCCCTGATGCCCTTCACGCATAGTTTGGAGGGCAAACATTTCAGGAGAGCTTCAGTAAAGGCAGCTGAGCAACTACCTTCTCCAGGGAAGAGGTTCGGGAAGGCTGTTTGTTTGTTTTGGAGTCCTCTGGAGGACTTCAGTCCATTCGAAAGGGTAAGAGTTTCTCAAGAGCATGCTTGTAATTGGCCAGACTGGGGGAAAACAGGGGGTGGACTCCAACCAAGGCTCCATGGGATTTCGGGAGAACAAGCATCCTTGCTGCTGGGCAGTGACCTGGGCTAGGGCAGAGACCTGGGCTAGGGCAGAAGCCCTGCGGTCTACTCCTGCCGTTGCACTGACTCACGTTCACTAACGCTACCAAAGCCCTAATCGCCTTCTGCTAAGTGTGACCCTGACTCGTAGTACGAGTTGCTATTTCTACTGCTAGGAATGAAATTCCCAATGGGCAGACCCCTGCGGATTCACGAGAATCATCACAGCAGCTGTAGAACCGTTTCATCCCTCTATGACTCAATCATGCTGCTAACATTGCAATTATTGGCAAGTTTTGTAAACAAAGCTGTTCTGGGATCCTTTGGAAGCACCACTCTCCTTCTCCAAAGGCCACCAGTGAGTCATGGCTTCATTCACCAGGAGCCCCTTCATCTCAGGAAGATCTCAGCCCAGGTGCTCTCCCGGCTCGCTCTGCGCAGCCCTTTGTGCTGTCGCTCTCAGCTGCGCGGCGGCGACTCCTCCACGCTCCCTTCACAGTCAAGAGCACGACGTCTCCTGACACCCATCATGCAGGATCCAGCCCCCAGTGCCATTCTGTTTGCGCTCTCCATGGATTGTTACGATAATAAAAGCAGCAGCTGCCTGAAACAGATTTCTTCTCAGCAGAGTGGTGAAAAATAGCCCAGCCTTCTCTGCCATCCTAGCATGGCAAGTGACAAGGAAAGCTGCACCCATTTTGTTCCAACAAAGCGATTTGAAATTTAAAAAAAAAAAAAAATCTCAAATGCTGCTTCTGACCCAAAATAGTATTAGTGCTAACATAGGTGCACCTAACATTAGTTCCCTGTCACTGCCAGGGAAAAAATAAGTGAAAAAAAAAATGAAAAAGACCTCTAAAAATTCTCTGCTTTTCCCTGACTATCAAAAATAGCTTGAAGCTGCAACAATCTGTTACAGTATTAAACGAGTACCCCCAGGTAACGTTGCAAATAAGGAAAGTCCCAATCCAGACCATTCGCTTCGCAAGCACAGCGCAGGATCCCAGGCTCTCCCCAAAACCAGGGAAGCTGCCTGGCTCGTCCTGGGGACAGCCATTAATCACGGGATTTGTTTGCATCAGGAAAACAGATGTGGTACAGAGAGGCTCCTGGACCTAAAGACTATAGAGATCAAAAGTTATGGCTAAAATTGAACAGGGAACTGCTAAGGGTATGAGAGATGAGGAGAAGGAAGAATTTGCTCAGCAGACTAATGCACGCACCGTGTAAGAAATAAAAAGTTTTTATAGTTTATAAGGATATACAACCTTCTCTTCCAGTTGGGAATTGGGGCTCAGATCCCTCTCCGCTCAGGACGAGAAGCCAGCTGCTCAGAGCATCCTTCCCAGCATTAATCAGAAGGGGGAATCCGTCCGGCGCTGCGGCTGCGGGCAGCAGTCAGACAGGGAAGGGGGACGCGGGCAGGGTGGGCAGATGGCACTGCACCCTGCCTGGACGCCAGGCTGTCCGGGCAGCTCCCGCCTGCCTCACCCGACACTGCAATGACAACCACTTGAGTGCTCAGGAGAGGTGACAAATTCGGGCATTGAAATTGCCATTAATCAAGTCACAGAACTCATTGTATGCAAGTGAAACATCCCAAGTTGTTGTCTGGCTGTCCCAGGCACAAGAGCCTTTGAACGGCAGTCCTGCTGAAACCTCCTCATCCATAAGGCATTGCTTATTTTCTCCGTACAGATCACTGTCACAGCTATTAGGGGACTATTTGCTTTTGTGTTTTATATTATGGATTTCATCTTTAAAGCATTCACCTCAACTATTTATCTAATCCCCACCCAGCATTCAGAAATATCAAGCACAGCAAGTATGAAACACATTTTTCTTGTTCTGCCAATATTCAACTCTTCATCTACTCCTCCAGCAAGAAGCTTGTTTTATCTTTATTTAATATAAATGTATCTAATTTAATATAAATTTATCTATTTTTTTTCTAAATATGAACTTATTTAATTCAGCATTCCTTTAGAAACTATTAGAAATGCTGCAGAAAATGACAAGTGATTTTTATTTTCGTCTTAATAATTGGATAGAATGGAACTAACTCCCTATTAAAAACAAAAAACCAAAAAAACAACAACCAAAAAAACCCAATAGCCTGATGCCCATAAAAGCTGTTGGTCCTTCCAGAAGCTGAGCTTAATTTTAATTGGGGGGTAATAGAGAAAGAGAGAAAGGATCCGAATGGACAAAACTGTCAAGAGACTTCACTGTACAAAATAGCAGCCAAAGTGATGTGGTTTCATCTTTTAATTCTTAAGACACACAAAATACAGGAATGTCAAAGCCTCCTATGAAAACATGACCATTCTCCTTTACACTTCTCTTCTTCCTCCTTTTAGGAAACCCATTGTTTCCAGTTTCTTCACAAATGAAGGAAATACAAGTATTGAGTAGGACATTAAGGAGAAGGAGGAAAATGGTACGTGAATATGTGCTGTCAGCAGCCCAAGGCCATCTCCTTAGAGTCCATCTATATTGCAACCTAGATACTGGGAAAGCCTGCAGACTGACTTGGCTGCACTTAGCTCATGGTCACTCCCTTAGAACAAAAGTTCTCAGAAAAAACTTGGGAAAAAAACAGGAATACTGTTTAGTAGAGACGTAAGGGTTAGATTCTCATTTACTCAAGTAATACTCCACCAAGGTTGCACACTTCCACCACTTTCAAACGTATTTCCTCTTGGAGCCCAATTATCGCGGAAACCTACTAAGGCAATCAAATTCTGCCCAACCCAGCAGCTGGGATTTTTCCAGCAGAGGAAATATCTGTCTCTGAAAAAACCACTAAGAGTTTTCCTACATTTTACAGATCATTTAGTTGCTATTACTTTACAAGAACAGATCCAGTAGTTTATTTGGTCAGTCTATTTCATTCTGGTCTTTAGTAGATAAAAGATCCATTTATCTTTTCGAAAAAGAGACCTACTTCCTTCATTTTTGCATGGGAGAGTCCTTTACAAGTGATAACTACAAAAAAAAATAGAGTATAGGAGTATGAATAAATTATGTTGCAGAGGTTTTGAGAAGAGAAAGATGGAAAAGACCTTACAGATTACCTAGTTCAATTCCCTGATAATGAAAGACCAAGAGGTTTTCACATAATGTAAGCCAGCGTTATGTGAAATAAAATATTGCCTGAACATTCTCCTGTCTTGTAGATTATAAAAAACCAAACCACTAAACAAAACACACTTTCCATTATATTATTAGAGACCTGATCTCAGAACTTAAGACTACTGCTACCAGAAGTATAATTTCTCCATATTCGTGGGATTTTTGCACAGCTCCATGGAAAAAATAACAGCTTGCCTGCAGGGTGTAATATCAACATTGCTATGTCAAAGTCCAGCTCTGTGAAGGTAGGGAAATAAATTAGAGGTACTTACCACCTTGGTTGGCTGGCTATAAGAAGCGGAGGATCTTCTAGATGAGTAAATACAATGTTCTTGCACAAAACAAACTCTCACAGTGTAAATAACTCCGAGATTAACAATTCATTTCACTTGAACTCAGAAGTGGTTTGAAATAAAGGCACCATCATTTCCCATGACTATTGTACTTCACGAACACCAGGAGACACTGAGATCGCCGAGATGAAACTTCATTCATTTCACAGAAGAAAATGCTACTCTGGAAGCAATCAGTGGTCAGCAGAAATAATAGCAGCTGACATTTCGGGTCAATATGAAAGCAGTTTGGAGCCAGCCATTTTGGAAGCACTCCAGTTTGTCACTTCATTGCTAACGAAGACAATGTTGCAACATGTTTTGTTAAATATAAAAACTAGGATAGAATCATGGGAGAATTATTTCCCTCTCAACTTCACCCCCCTCCAACTCTCCTTCCAAATGCAATTGTTCTATTTTTAAAAAGCTCATTTGTTCTTAGTGGTTTTGCATCAAGTTGGCTCACCCATCTGTCTCCCACTGTGCTTAAAAAGATGTCATGATCCTGCAGTCCCAAATACAGTCCTGATGTTTCCACTGAGCTAAGACACATCTGCAATGACAGCTTTCACTTAGGAGTGAAGGTAATTTTGAAACAATGACAACTCTCTGGTCAGATTTCAGATGCATTTATATTAAAAAAAATCCAGAGCCACCTCATCCAAGGTACCAGGATGTTCATTGGTTAAGACAATTTAAAAAAAAAAAGCTTATAAAAGCTTATTTAAAAAGATCCTAGCTTCACCATGCAAGTTGTTTGATAGCAATACCACACCAAGGTGTTTAGGAAGATAAGGTTGCCTTTAGGGCTGCCCTTCACCCAAAGTCCCACTGTGATGTCTTGAGCAAACCCCCAAAGAGATCCCATGGGGTCTGTCAGATCCATGATGGAAATATCAGGTAAGACATCCCTGGAAAATTACTACTTGTTCCATGTCAACTGGGAAAGAGAAAGCAAGCAAGTAACCAAACCAATGTGTTAAAGAGAGCAAGTTTCAGGGTTTCAGACCCATTTCTTGCAGTGACCGAAGGCAGACCCACTATTTTGCAGCTTCCACTGAAAGGAATAACACCGTCTCATGGCAAAAATCAAACCACATGTGCTTTTACTTACCTAATAGCAGTGAAATCTAATGGAGAGAGTCAGAAATGTAACACACCATCAGTCATGGTCCCTTCGTTCTCTCTGTTGCCTCAGGTTTTGTCTGTCTTGCTGAAGACAGCAAGATCTTCAAAGCTGGGATTGCCTCTACTGAAACACAGTCTCCTCTGCTTTTAGGTGAGACGTCAAGCACAAAAGTATAAATACTAAGAAGCTTTCAGACCTGGCACAACCTCCAGTGCAGCTTCTGACCCTAAATATATGCAGCTTGATTACCTCAGTGGGTTCCCTCACCTCATTTTGGGACTCGGCTAAGGGGCTTCAAGACTCTTTGACCTGGTGGAAAATAGAGATTGAGTCACTTTCTCACTCTTAGACTTCTTCCTTGTGATTCAAGCCAGAGGCAGAGCAGACACACACTTGTCATAAGTGTTTCATGGAATATATAGGTTTGACAGCTGAGCATTACTGGCAAGAGTTGCACCCAAACTTCCATTTTTTTAAAGAAACTGAAAGCAGACAAACAGCCAGGCCACTCTCCTCAGAGGGACAAATCCCAAGGAGACAATTTTTTTTTTCTTATTACATTAATGAATATTCTGTCACTTTAGCAGGGCAAACATAATCGTTCAGGCTGCTATGCTGAGACTAATTGCCCCGTCATTTGCAATTAGAGGTGTTCATATGGTCATTAAGATGTTACAAATGGCTCCTGAACATCTTCTCAGGTCACCAGGATGTACAGAGCACCCTGGCAGATTAGCAGAGGGAGGTAGAGGTTGGGGACCGGAGCGGGTCACAGCGCCATAGGCAATGCGACAGGCAAGAACGCACCCCAGCCTTCCTTCCTGCAAAACTCAGGCTGGCCAGCGGTGTGGGGACTCTGCTGAAGGGAGACACGGGTGCACCCCAGCAAGATAGCCTTTCCCCACAGAGAAAAATACCACCATTCAGAGAGGACTGGCCACTTCTACAGGACTTGCCTGCAAGACCTGCCGTCCCATCCGACTCCCTTACTTCAAGACACTGCAACCCACCAGCCCTTCCCTCCCGCAAGCCAAGCAAGGCGTGTGGTGCCATGGGCTCCTGGGGACAATTAGTCATCAGAATTAGACTGAGAGTTCACTTATAAACTTTGCAAAGGGAAAAGACCGTGCTGTAAGTGATTTCTTGTGTCCACAGAGCAGCCAACACATGAGACAGTGCCCTGGGAAGCTTTTTATCCATATTGCGAGGCTGGAGAGTGAGATTGCGCCCACTCACGTAGAAAACTTCTCCCAGTTAACTGAGCTGTTACAGCTTGGTGGGTGTCAGGCTGGTGAGGGCAGCCTACGGGGTTTTGTGCCATATTAGCTGGAAGAGGCTGCATTTGCATGGAAGACTCCACACTCCAGCTATATTCTACCTTGAGATGATTTGGAGTCATTATTTTTCAAGAGGTCAATTTTTAAAGAGGCATGAAAAAAACCTCTCTAAAAATAAAACAGCTCCCGTGAAACGGCTTGGCATTCCGCTGTCAGGTTTCAGCAGCGAGGAGAGAGAATAGTCTGTCTGGTGCTGGCTTCCAGCCACAAGGAAGTTCATATCAAATATAATCAAGCCCCATTAGAAAGAACTGAGCAGGTAAGAAGCCAAATGCAACTCAAACCACACGACCTCCATTGAAAATGTGTTTTGACCTCAGAAAGGGGAGAGGAAAAAAGAAGAGAGGCTTAGAGATTCAGAGCCCAATGCTCCTCTGAATTGCCCCAGATTTACACCCATTGGTTGGGTCCAAGTTGGTCCAAGTTCCAAGTTGCTGTGAGAAAGGCAAGTGCTTAGCTTGTATCAGCTGCAACAACACTTCCGATTTCTTATCTCTTTCCTAATTCAGGGGACAGTGTGGTTTGTGTCACGTACCGCCTTTCCCCATTTATTCTGAAGGTTAAAAATGTCACAACGGGTGCGGAGTAACCAGCATTTAAAAAAAAAAAATGTTTGTAGATACACAACTCTGCTATTGCAACTCCAATGAGAAAATAATGCTCTCCCTGTACTTGTTTTCCCTTGACAGACAGCTTAAATTACGTTGCTGAATAACTTGGTACATGGTACAACAGTAAACCTGTCAGAAAAGCATGTTAATCAAAGCACAACTGATACTTGACATCCCCCGGTGAAAGGCATTTTTACAGTGTTTCATTAAAACTGAAAGGAGGATTAAGAGGCCTATTTCTTGATTAATGTCTCCCTCTGACTGGGAGATGTAATCCTATCTATAAACTCAAATTACTGGAAACAAAATTAAATTTCTGCCAGCAGATCATTCCAAGCACATATGACACTGAGTACAAAAGTATTCATTTTCTACGCTCTTTATCCAACCTGGAGACCCTCTGAGTTGCAAACAGCACAGTGGGAGCTCCACCGACACTCCAGGTTACGGGAGATGCTGTGAAACAGCCACTGGGCTCTATGGAGGTCAGACAAGTATTTTGTAAACGTTGCTTTTAGGTTCAAAAATTATTGCAAAATGATATGGGGAAATCCCTTGTGGCAAAGTAAATCAGATTGTTAGAGAAAGAAAAAATTTCAAAGAAGCAGAAGTTTAGAGAGAAGGTAGTCGATCAGCCTTGCGTGCCACAGCAACGGCGACAGTGAAATATTGCAGTTGACACGGCACACCAGGGTGTTACTCAAACATCTTCAGGCTTCAGGAGAAGAAAAGGCAACCAGCCTGGAAGAAACACGATGTTGGGATTTCTGATAAGGTATGTCATCGCTATCTTCTTCTCCTGGTGACAGGGATCCTCTTGGGAACCCAGCTCTCCTTTGTGACCGATGATGTGTTGAGATATGGACTCTTCCTCCCCACCACTGTGCTTTTAATTCTGCAGCTGAAACAAGGCCAGGAATTCGGTGTCAGGAGTGCACGTTCCCAGCCTGTGCAGGGACCGCGGAGCTACACCGAGTAGTCCTGGCTCACCGACCCCAACAGGGAAGCCGGCTCCGTGCCAGCGAGCACAGCCTCTGGGACATTTGCTTTCAAAACCAGGCATTACTTGTACCAGCAGTGCTTGGAAACTGCATGTGTGGAGAGGAAGGAACAAAAGATGATAAAACTGGCACTAATTTCAGCCTGTCCAACACCAGACAGGGCAAAGACAGTATCAGGTCAGTAACTCAGCTGCAAACACAGCCCCAGCCACCTGCCAAGATCCTCATTTCTCAGCACTCACAGCTCACACTAAGTGGCAAAATCCTGCGTGGCTAAATCCCAAGGAACCCAAAACAGCTGCATGTCCTGTTCAAACAAGATAAACCCATGCCTCAATAGTCCACCACATGGCTGCATCTCTCTCAGAGTTCCAGCCACTTCTCGCTGGAAGCATTCTCTGCCTGCCTCAGCCAGAGAGTTTATCTTCAGAAGCTAACAGCTGAACTAGAAGCCTAAATTTCAAGGGCACCAAAATGCACAGGAGTTGGACTGTCAACAGATGCTCCTCAGATTTGTGAGCTCCAGTATTCCCCTCACAAGACCATTACCATCCAATGCCAGGAACAATTTCTTCCATTAGAGAAGAGCTAGAACTTTTCCAAGCACTGAGAAGTTAGCCACTCACCTAAGGCTGCATCATGTTTCACAAATAGCTCCACTTTGATGTTCTCTTTGATTGGTCTGAATATTACCTCCCTTATGTTCCCTCTTGGCTATGCACTGCTGTCGCGGGGGGAAGCCCTCTGATTTACCCCCTACTCACCACCACTGCCTGCCCAGTGGTGCCGTGAGACCACATCAGAGTTGAATCATGAATACCTTGGAAATTTCTTAAATAAAACAAAAAAAAAAAACCCAAGAAATTAACAGCTCTGGAAGATGGTAGAGCATTAAATACATGTTTTTAAAACAACATTTAAATATGTTTGTGTATCTGACCTGAATCTTGACCGAAGTTTGTAACCCATCCACTCCCTCCTTAAATTTTTCTTCCCCCATTGACTCCTCAGCACCAGCTCTGTTCTCACAACTGTTCCCAGAGCCAGGTTAAAGCGGTCTGTGGAAAGGGCAGGGTTCAAGGAAAGGATAGGGCCACGTTATCCTCAGAGTGCTTTAAGGGCAGTAAGCATCAGGATGCTCCTCTCCACCCCATATGCTTTTCTTGGCAAACCTGCCAGCAAGTTAACTCAACGTGCACATTCAGGCAAGTACATCTGAGAGATGAGCTTTGAGATACATCCTTTTATAGTGTCTGTAATAATTTAATAAGCTACACGCTGTTCCCAGAGCACATTCATGGGAAAGGGGGGTGGTTGTTGTTTTAGCTTTTTCGGCTTTGTTAAGCTTTGAAGCGAGGGTATTCATCTGTACAGCAGTAAACGCGCTGCAAGTTGCCTAGAATTTTCCATTATGCCATTTATATCACATCTTAGTACTCTTAAACCTGACATTTTTAATGCTATATCCACTGCCTGAAAAGAGAGCTGGGCCTTTTGTTGCCATTTATAACATCCCAATAGATCTTAAGAGAGTCTTACCAAAGGGCAAGTTTAAACATTGCTACAGTAATTAAAAATCTAGTTTGGTTTTTTAAAGAAAAATAATTTTAAAAGGATGTATCAAGCATTCAAAAGCTTCAGGGTGAAGTCCTTTAGAGCAGTATTGAACTAGACTTTTTTTTTTTCTTAATCTCACTTTAAAAACTCAATTTCTTCCATTGAAATAACAGCTTCCTCATTTGCAGTGTAACTTGTAAGGAAATATTTACACCACATAGACTGGCTTATTTATCTATTAAGTGAGCCATATGGCATCAAGACTGGCAATTTAAGTGGGAACAGACAACAAATAAATGGTGCAGAAAGCTAAACCTTAGACAGCCGCAAAGGCTGGTTCAGGGATGAGCTTGAGCAGAAACAAAAATAATCATTTCCCGAAGAGTGAGAGGAGTCTTGAATAGAGGTCATCAGGGAAGCCACCAGATAATCAGACTGGTGTGCTGCTCCTTACAGGTATGTTACCATGCAGAGCGCAGACTCCGGATCACTGGTCCGTCCTGTATTCATCAGCTCGTTGCTGAACCTCTGTGGCTCGCTCCACACGAGGTGCCAGACCACCAGCCCCCTCCTGCAGCGCTGAGATGGGAGTCGTCGGAAGAGGAGGCCGAAGGCTGAACGCTATCAAAGGGAACCAACGCTGCAGGATTCTGGGTGGGCTGATGGCAGACATACAGAGCAGGCTTAGGTCAAGGGAGCTATTTGTGGGAATACGGCAAAACTGAGCACAAATCAGTGTCTTGAGAACATCCTCTTGGACTGTAAAAGCTGCCTGAGAGAGAGGAGGAAGGGCAAAACCTGCCCGGCAGCTCGCTCCCTTGGGCTCCTCGTGTTACTGGTGCTGGTGAGGGGGGAGGGAAGAATGTAAAACAAGATTTCTCCAGCTCGGCCCTCATCTATGTTATGCCCATTTGAAGCTTTCTGCTCGTGTTTCTAAGTACAGATGTGACTCTTATGGCACAATGCAGAGGTAGAAATCGTGAACCACAGACATGGTTATGCTACCTATTTGCTCTCAATAGGAAACAACAGGAGGGTCAGTGAGGAAATGGGAGCTGGTGGGGGAAGGAAGGGGCAGATTTAAGTTTTCTGCATTTCAGCAGGGCTAGAAACAGTTAAATGGGTCACCTCACCTTGATGGACCATGCTGCACTAGGGCATGGAAGGCAAAGATCTTAACTCAGTTCAACTGAATGATTAACATCAGTCTGCAGCTCCAACACTGCTCGATGTGCATGCAACCAAGCTGAATGCAAGAACACCAGGGTGGTATGAGAAATAACACAGGAGGATCTGTACTTCCCATGTGGAGCAAAAACAGGAGCTGCCTGGCAGGGGCATGCAGGCCTTGAGTTGAAGAAAAGCCAAGAGCAGACCTGATGCAAACCCCCAGGAGCTGTGAGGAAGAGGAGACTTCCCCTGCCCAGTTCTGTCAGATGCACTTGACCACTAGGTCATCTAAGTGCCCCAAAGGAGTCCCACTCCCTTTTTCAGCCCATTTTAACAGCAACACACAGCTACCTCTATTTCCTATTCACAACATTACTTATCACCATTATCTTGTCTGGTCCTCGCGCTCAGTTTGTATCAGCACACACAAAGGCGGAGGTCAGCGCTTGGAAGAGGAGCTCCTCAACAGCCGAAGAAGGTGGCAGCACAGAGAGACACGGCAGAGCAAAGGGCAATGACAAGGCGCTGGATCTGCAGCAGTGGGACGGCAGCTGCGAGTCACTGTGGACAGCCCCTTGTGATTCCTGACATTGCCTTGGTACCCAAAGAGCCTATAATTTGTCAGCACTAACTGGAAAAAAAAAAAACCAGCATTTCTCCTGATTCATTTAAGATTAGAGTCCCTCCCAATTTAGTCATTCTGGGGAATTTTACCTGTCATGGTTATCCTGTTACTGAAGTTGTAAGCAGTGTTGGACCATGAAGGTTTGGGGCACAAAACCTCTTTGGTTATCTTCAGAAAATAAATGTGTTTTAAAAGGCTTGGGTCTAACACAGGGACTATGTGGAGGGGAATACTGAAGTGCTGGGAATTTTAAAAGGCCCGAGGTATAAACATTTCCACAGCTACTTGATTCGGAAACCAAGAAATGGGAGGATAGTTTGGTTTACTATGAGATTTATTTATTTTCTGATTTCTAAAACAGAGTGGTTTTATCATGTGAAGCAATACTCAGCACCACAGCTAGTTAAATAAAACAAATGGGAGAGAGAAGAGAAATAATTCTGAAACCTTTCTAAAATGAAGGCTTTCTTCCAACTCAGGAGCCATGAATAAAATCAAGTATTCGCCCTTAGGGAAGAACTTAACACAACTCCAATTCAGCTAAAGGAATCTTTTACCAGGGCACGTCTTTGCCCCTGCAGTCTGTCACTGTGCCTTCTTGTCACTCTCTTCTGTTTGGGAGTCAGAGTCACTCTCCACATTTAATAGCTGTGCACTACCAAAAGTCACCCTGAAGGAGCCAACAAAACCTACAAGATTTGGACAAGCCTGATTTCTACAATGAAACATGACATCAGCCTTCAAGGCTTATCAAGCAGCCTCCACACCCCACCGAGCCGGACACCTCCCACCATCAATGCCCAAGTTTCTCAAAGCGCCATGACGACCCCACTCCTTACAAGACAGTGCAAAAGTTGCAGAGCTTGTCACTGCTGCAGGATTATTTCCCCGTACCTGAACACATGCTCCTTATGAAGCTATTCCAGGCTGGAGTGCTTCTTTCAGAAGCCCTCCCAGACAGCCAGTTTACCACACCGCGATCCATTTGCAATCCAAGTTCATTTCCCCCATCCATCTGAAAACCACACAGAAGCCAAACAAAATCACATCTGAAGACCCATGTATGCACAGTTCCCTCTTTCTTTCATCACAGTGAAATACTGTCTTCCTCCCTCCCTCAAAAGCAAAACAAATCCCAAAAACAAAAGCAAATCAGAACCTTTTATGGAGTGGAGGAGGACAGTGTTATGGGTTGCGCAATGTCAAGATGGCCAAAGACATTTATAGTAAGACCCAAAGGTCACACAAGGAGCCACCTTGCTTATGCACCTATGAAAACATCTACACACCATTAAAGGTTGGTTTCAAGAAGCAGCTTTCCCTTTTCATCATCTTATCACCTTCCCAATGTCATTACCTAGTTTGGGCTCCCTTTTCTGGTAGTTCAGATTAGCAGATAGCGTTAACACCTGCACCCCTGCCAGGTGTCTAAATCAGCCACAAATCCAAATGCAGCAGGCCAAATCACGTTTTAATTCCAAAAGTCACTTCCCAGTGAACTCAGTAGCGCTGCCTCAAATTTACTACAGAATAATTCAAAATAGTGTGCAAAAGGAGAGTATGAGCAAGTTCCTAGTCAGGCTGGCTTGCAACAACTGGTGACATTATTTTCTTCTTGGAGTAAAACCTACCAAAATCCTGTAATTAAGTAAAGAAAGCCTTTGTGGCACAGAATTTTATTTTCAAATACCCAAATCATCCTATATGGTGTAAATCTGGGTTCATGGCATTTGTCAAAAGCCTCATGTCCAGTATGATTTATATTCCCCCTTAAAGACTTTCTAGCCCAAGCTTCCCTAACCTCAAAAGAGCTGAAATAACCCCGAAGTGTGTGCAGCGGCAAGGGGGTGCTGAGACAATATTGCAATCTTATTTCCAACCTGGCTTTTTCTGCATTTCCATTTTGCCTATGTGTTTACAAAAAGGTAAAGTTTTTCTATTTCAAGAAAGATTTCCAAAGGTATGCCACCGATTAACCTTAGAGGAAGATGAACCAAAACTGGCAAAGTGTGTTACATCTTCTTTGTAAAGGAAACAAATCACACGCAAGCATGCGCGCACTGTTAAACAGTATGTGGAAGACTTGGGAGTTGCTTTTAAATAAAAGCTGCTAGCACAGCAGATGCACCATTACTGCCGTTTGGGGAGGCCGTTCATTTTAGGTACAGCGGCCTTCTGCTGCCTTCCCAGCCCTCCCAGTGCTGGAGCGGTGGTGAGCAGCTCTGCACAGCTGCTTTACTGTACAGAGGACCCTGAAACTCCTTAATCCAGTCCCCCAAGTCAGCAGGATACTCCAGAGCCTGCAGAGAACAGCAGCTTCCCTTACTTCTAAACACTCAAGCAGGAAAATCACCCAAGATCCTCACAAGCAGCAGAAATGAGAATCCACCAACAAAAAAAAAAATTGCTTTGGTGGGATGAGGAGGTTGCATCCAGCGTTCAGGTGCAGGGACTGAGCTTTCCCAGGAGAAATACATCGCCACAGGTCCTGGCTAGGAACGTGCCCACAATGGCATGGAAATAATAATATGCAATATTCCAATTCCAATAAGAACACTGGAAAATCCTGTGTTTGCCAAAGCTGATTCATGTGTCTATGTGGGGAGAAAAAAGGTGACTTTAACACATCTTTTTCCTGCCTTCTGTTTCTCTCTGCTTCTTTGAATTTCAAAATTCAAATGCTATAATTAGAGTTGAGTGAAAAATAGAATTTCTGTCGTACAAGAAACTGACATTTTGGCATGTTTTTACACTGAATCAGAACCAAAAAAAAAAAATCTAAAATTTCTCATGAAGTGACAATCAAAAAAATTCCTGTTTGGAACCCATCCGTATTGATACATTTAAGCATTTTGTTTTGAGAATGTCAAAGCAATGTAACAAATTAAATCCTGCTAAAGTGTATCAACATTTTATGTGAAGAATCCAAACAAACACGGAAACAAGGATTTTACCTTACCAAAGCAAAACAAAAATGTTCCTCGGTTGAAAATATCTGTGTGATTGACACCTCTCAGTAAGACATTGTGATCTTGATGAAACTGCATTTTCTGACAGAAAATTGTTCCATCAGAAATTTTGATTAGCTTTCCTGCAATATAAACATGTTTGTTTTACACATGCCTAGGAGCAAATGTCACTTGGCAATATTGTCATTGGTTAGGTGCCTCCCCATAAGAATGAGGACATTTCACTGAGTCTGGATTGGTTTCTCCCCATTCCCCCCTCCCCATGCAGAACTTGTACATTCATCATCTGATTAAAAACATTATTTATCTCTATATAAAAACATATATTTCCTAACAAGCTGAGACATTTATAAATAACTTACAATGCTAAAGCTGAGTGCTAAACATCATGATTTAGCATGAAAGAAGAAACCTTTCTGATCATTGTCCTTTAGTATTTCAAAGCCCATTTTTCATGTTTATTTGCTGTCACTGGTGATAAGTGATTGCCTTGCTGTATTGCGTTTCCTCTGCAATGGCGAGCTGTTTGCGAAAGGAATGGAGGACAAGCTGTCACATCAAAGAGAAAAGACTAAAACCCACCAGGAGGTGAAGCAGGGGTTTATTGTCTTTTGCCCTGGGTTTTGACAGTTAATTAGCTCGCATCCAATTTATGCTTGTGTGGCAGCCACACCAGGGTCAACAGCAACAACTCCAAGGTGAGGCGAATGCAAAGGATACAAGACAGGAAAACCTGCTAAAGCCCCAGGAAAGCAAAGGGCTTCATCTTTCGCCCCCAGCCACAACCGATGGACTGGTCCCTAATGAAGCCTTTGACTTGTTTGTTTTTTCCCCTCACTGCATGGAGGCTTCTTTCGACAGCTTTGGGCACTGAGGAATTGCCAAAGTGGCTGCTAAATTAAGCAATCAGTACAGCAGCATCTGTGGAAAAATGCTGTCCCTTCAACCTTCCATGTGTCAGCTGCCTTGGGAAGAGGAAGAAGAGGAAGATGTCAACGAGCAGGTGGGAATGAAGGGCTTCATGCAGAGCCGGCAGTGCTCCGTAGGGCTGGACTTCACTGTTTGCTCTTCAGGACCATTTTGCTTCCTCAGCCACCTCTTCTTGCACTCAAAGATCTTTTGAGACTTTGCAAAGCAAATGCGCTTCCCCTCTTGTTACCTGTTGCTTTAGTGGATTTTAGAATCATAGAATCATAGAACAGTTAGGGTTGGAAGGGACCTTCAAAGCCCATCCAGTCCAAGCCCCCTGCAAGGAGCAGGGACATCTCCAACCAGATCAGGTTGCTCAGAGCCCCGTCCAACCTGGCCTTGAATGTCAGAACTTCAGATTCATCACCCAGGATCCAAAATTAGGAGCATTGTCACCCTTCTCTCTCCCCATTGAAAATGCAGACCCAGATGTCCCTCTGCAGACCCCAAAGCTGTCACCCTCTCAATGCACAAATGCCCCTTTCCTCTGACTACAAGGAGCCCTTAGGAGACCACCTAATTCAAGCACCTACGGCGAGGTGGGATGATTCTGGTTCCTGCAGCCCATTCCTAACATCATCTGGCATAACCTTACCTTATGCAAAAACGCGCAATGCTATCTTAATGAAGGACAAATGTTAATATAAATTGTATTAAAGTGGTCTCATGAGACGCACACAGCAAGCTAAACAACAGACTAAACTTAGCCCATGAGCTTGTGGCTTTGTGTTTCTCTCAGCTGTGAGTCATTGTGTGCGGTAGAAAACTGCCTTCCTCCCCCAAAATATCACAGCAAGTAAGCAATGCCTCGCGTTACAGCAAGAGAGGCTTTACGCAGCAGGGGCCAGAATTGTGTCACTCACAGGGAGCCTGAAGACTTGGCAACGCCGCGGCCAAATCTGTCAATTATGTTTCACACAGGCCATTGAGCAACCAGCAGAAGAGAATCATTTTCAGCCAGTCCTGATCCAGCAAGGTTCAGATTAAAAATAGGGGAAAGATCCTTGCAGTTCAAGGTCACCTACCTTTCTCTTCAGTCCCTTGAAAGCCTCGTTCCAATCTCCTCCCTTGCTCTCATGAGTGTTGTGCACAGCACAGGTCCTTTCCCCGAGGTGATGTGATGGTGACCGCGGCCTCAGGACCTGGATGCACTACCTGGGAAGGCTGTCAGCCAGACAAGGGAGGTGAGCAGCTCTCATAGATTAGCAACGAGTCCAAACAAGCCTTTCTTCTGCACAAATTTGGAAGTTTGAGAGTTTGAGCACGTATGCTAAACACTTCCCAGCAGATTTAATGAATTTGTACTGGCAAACATTCAGTGATTCAGTTCAGGTTTCCCTCACCTTCAAAAATAGGCACATCAGGTGCCCTGGTGTGTGCTACCTGAGCACGTCCCTGTAGAGCACCACGACCCACCGCACTGCTTTACCTCAGGTAAACACCCGCTTTGCAATGCAGGCATTAAAAAAACAAGGTACTGAATCGTCAGCTCAAAAGGAAGGCAAGTCAAAAACCCTGAATCCGAGTCTTCAGCTTTGATCAGTCTCCTCTGTACACATTTCTCTAGCAAAGGAAAACAAGTTCCTGAAGCCCAACTCCAGAATGCAATGCATAAACATGAAGAGACAGCCACCAGCGAGAGGTAAGAAATCCATGTATATGCAGCTTGACAGTAGCTTTCCACATGTTTAATATCCAAGCACATCAGCTACTGCCTGCTTCGGAATGGTGAGCTACGACTGGGACCCCAAGATGTGGGCCCTCACGTCCCCTCCCTGCACCAGCGATGAATCACACAGTGCGAGGAGTCAGAAAAGTCTCAAATCATAGAATGATAGAATCATTAGGGTTGGAAGGGAACTTTAAAGCCCATCCAGTCCAACCCCCCTGCAAGGAGCAGGGACATCTCCAACCAGATCGGTTGCTCAGAGCCCCGTCCAACCTGGCCTGGAATGTTTCCAGTCATGGGGCATCCACCACCTCTCTGGGCAACCTGTTCCAGTGTTCTACCATGCCATGACCAAGGCAGGTGCTAGGCTCTGCAGGAGAGTCTCAATAACATAATGGATGAGGAGAACTGTGTCTTGTCAAGTGGTGCAAGGCCAACCAGAGAAGGATTGCTACCAATGCCAGGCTTTTTCCTAGATTTTTTTGTACTGATTTCCCCCAGACCATTCCCATGAGAAGAACCAGACACTCCTCCACTATCTCTCACTGAGACTATCGACACTTCTTTTAGGTTTATAGAGACTGTATGGGGGGAGCAGAAGCTTGAAAGCAATCACAGCACTCTACCACCTCTTCATTAAAAGGCTTTTTCAACTATCTGCTGCTGCTTGAAGGACCTGAATACACAAGACGGCCAAGACCCCCAGCGCACAATAACCTGTTTTCAATGTCTATTTACCTTCAGAAAGAACACAATGAGGCATTTGAGAATGGATTATCAAAGGTAAAACTTCCAAAAGTGGATCAATATTTGGAGATCAAGTACCTCTCAATTTCTAAACCATACCAAGAAGAACATTTTTGACATGTGCATGCATATCTTTTGTCAATGGAGCTGTAAGTCACATTCATTAGAGAGGATTGATGGGGTTTTTTTTTGAGCTAAACTCAACCCAATATTTTACAAATATCACTTTTCATTTCTGACTGCACTGCCAATCCATTATGGATAAGGAAAGTAGTCCTAAAACACAATTAAGAGCCGGAGTCATGAGGTCATAGCCTTACAGATACAAAACAATGACCTCAGCGCAAGGAATAGATGGAAGATACGGTAATTCCTATTAAAGAGGGAAGCTGGCAAATAATGCTTTCTAAATCATTTAAATTTGCAGCACGATGAGCCGAGAGTGTGTGAGGCTGGAGGAGAGCTGAAGGAGCCGTGCCAATAGATTTATCTGTTCCCTGGGGCTCGAGAGGCACCCTGCTAGCAGAGTCATGGGAGAGCTGGGTGTGCGCTGTGGGTCTAAACATGCACACAAACACAATTTTTGGTCTCATCACCCAGGGACTAGAGGGGCTTTCTGCCAAGGGCCTCCCTGCCGACACAAAGCAGCCTGGTTCACACAGACCAGGCATAACTTTAGTTGCAGGATGTCACAGCTCCAAAGCAGCTCTCTGGAGATGTTTTATTGGAAAGCTTGTCTAAGGCTTTCCTCATACCCACATCTTTTGTGCCTTCCTAGTGCTACAGAGGAGCTCAGAGCTCCAAGTGCTAAAGCACCTTCTGCACAGAAGTTACAACACGAGATCATCAAGGGCATCACTTTTCTGACAGGTTCTTCTCCTCCCTGCCCCCAGTTTCAAAGCCCTTGGCTTTTGAGCAAGTGCAAAGCTTTCGCCTTTGAGCGGTCATTGGAAGAAAGGTGATGCAACCTGTGGGAGGAAGAGATGTCAGAGGAGGAGTCGTTCAGAGGACTCACCACAGGTCTGCTGGCAGTCAGAGATTATGAGATGCAGCTGGGAGGAGAAGTGTCATTGCACAATCAGTCAAATCAGCGGTGTTTCTTTTAGAGGCATTCAGATGCCTGGGCATCCTACTGAGTCTCAAAATAAATAATATTTGATTGAGACAAGTGCCTAGCATACTTCTGAATGCTGTAAGAAAATAATTCACTGACATTATGAAAATATTAGAGTGGCATAAGTCAATGCCACTCATTTTATTAAGAACAACAACAACAAAAAATCCAAAAGCCCACACATCTAATTAAAAAAAAAGTCCTCAACACCATTGGCTACATAAACGCCACTTTTCTGGCAAGGCTCAAGCTACCTGCAGAGAATTCACTTTCCTGACAAGAAGCTCAAGGGAAAAATGCCATCCATCCCTCTTTCCTCTATGTGCTTCATTCTGCTCCATATGGTGCTGCCTGATAGTAAATGAGAAATTAAAAACATTAGTGCCAGCCTCTGCCCTCCCTCCCCCATCGCTTTCTCCTGCAGTGACTGTACAAAATACGCTGGCCCGAGCTGGAGGTGGAACCATTTCACTGCTGAGCTCTGGAGTCACATAGGAGCTCTCTGTTGTCTGCTCAGTTCATAGATGCCGGTTTTGCCAAGCACGGAGTGTCTTTCTGAATTATTTTGTCCTGGAAAATAACCCTGTTGACAGGCTGAAACTCTCCTCATGGATTTTTATCTTTATTATTCAAAACATTAAAAAAAAAAAGAAACCAAGACAGTCAGAAATTAAAACTGACTAAAATTTTTGAGTTTGAGGAAGGCGGCAGTAAGCTGCAGTATTGTATCCCAGTCCTTCCAAAATAGAATTTTTGGAGACACGTTTTCTGATTTAAAAAAATTTCTGAACCAAAAAAATTTTCCAGTAAATTCTAGTCATAATCTTCAACTGCCATTTTACTTTATGTCTTTGATCCCTTCAAAATCACTTCAGCACTGCCACATTCAGTTGGCTCCTTCACAAAAATATTGTAAACCAGCATCCAAATATTTTTTTTTTTTTTAACACTTTGGAACAATTAAATGAAAAGCCCAGGAATTGGGGAAGTAGTCAGTAAGCCCTGAGATTTTATTTTTATTATTCCTGTAGCACCCAGGAGCAGAGGCAGAGGCAGGTGCCACATCAATTTGGAGAAAGCTGTCCCTCCCCAGCACACACAGGAGGAGTCAAAGCCAAACAAAGGGAGAGGAGGTCATGATGAAACGGGCACAGCGAACATGACAACTCATCACCATGTGCAACGTATGATCTCTATAGATTAACCATGGCTTCTCACAGAATAGCCATTCTAATCATCCCATTTTTGTAGGCATCACCAGCCTTTTGGAAAGATTTGAGCGCTGAGGGTAATTAAGCTTCGTCGTCAGGCTGTCACAGCGACAGCCTTGGCTTTCACAGGCAGCGCTGCGGGCACCGCTGAGCCTCCTGCGCACAAGGATGCTCTGCCAAGGGGAACCCTCCCCTGCAGGCAGCACCTCAGCCCCACACCCCCAGCCACATCAGCTGCTGCCCAGATCTGCTCCTCCTCACTTACCAAGAGTGAAGCTTGAAATATTCATGAGCAGGGTACCAGCACTGCTGTTAAGGAGGATGCTCTTGCACGCGCACTTACCTGTCTATATTTTATGTAAGAAGGTGCTTGGCAGGGCACCAGGGCAGAGCCACCAAAGCAAAACCACCAGTCATCACCCAGCTAATCCAGGAGCCCGTGGAGATGGAGAACCTGTGTGGAGATGGAGAATATCTCCATCATGAAAGTTACAGTATGTTTTCAACACGAGGTTTCAAGAAACGTTGATTAAATTGCTCCATCGATCTCTCCGTGTATGCTCATAATCTGAAACAGGAGCAGGGTGAATCGTGACATCTGGCACTGCTCAAACAGGGGCACTGGCTGAGATTCAGGCTGCCCTTCGGGGTCTCTGTGCAAGGTTTGGATGCTGCAGTTCCTGTTCTCGTCAGCCTCCACACCAAAATGTTCCCACCAGGAGAATAAGGCCATAAAGTCCCTCAAGCAAAGCCCACTCTAAAGGCCTGGAGAAGTGTGCAAAGGAGGAAGCTGTAACAGATCTCCATTTTTCATTCATTCTGTGAAAAAAAAAGCTTGCTTCAAAATTTATAAAAACACTGATAACTTCCAAAACTGCCTCAGACTTCATAGCTGCCACATCAACAAAATCTACGGCCCTAGGTACAATTCACTTCCAGCACAAGCCAAGTGCGGAGAAAGCTGCCTCTTGAAAGGAGACACTGGCTCCATCATTTAATGAAAGCAGAATAACCTGAGTAATTGCTGCTTTCCCCACGCTCTTCCCTCCCGCAGCAGCAATGGCAGGCATTTCCAAAAAAAAGGGAGAATGGAGAAACGGATGCATGACGTTTGCAAACTGGAGACTAAGAGGTGACAGCAGCATATAAATACAAGGGAGTAGAGAGGAGGAATTCAAGGATAAAAGTGAGAAGCAGCCTGAAACTGGAAATGGAAAAATTCATGCTGAGCGTAATGGAGCTCTTATCTATGCAGAGAATTACAAGGAAAATCACTTACCTGGAGAACATGACTATAGATACTCAAAAGAAAATGAAAATATACTTGCAGGGAAATGCAGTAGCAGAATTCCCTCTCTAACTAGAAGATTGTTCAGATATTCCCTTCTTACAAAAGGCAAAGGGTTTCTTACCTAATCAAAAAAACCTACCACAGCAGAGGTCAAAAAGTGAGTCCTATCCAGTAAGCCTTCGGAAAGCACACTTCTCAACTAACTGCCAAACCAAGCACGTTTTATTAAACACATTTTTGCCATCCATGTAAAGAAAGAAATCTAGTAGCAGAGGGCTATGTGAGAATGCTCCTTCTCACTTGGTCGTTGTTTCTCCAGCCAGAAGGATAATGCCACATATCATGTAATGCACATACAGAGGTAATTCCTGTTCTCCTTCAATAAAAATCAATGGGACTTTTGTCACAGACAACGTCAGAGTCCAGATTTCACTTCAGGGCATTTAAAATGCATTTCAGATCATCATGCTTAGACCACAGAGCTGGCTGGCCAGGATGCCAGTGTCTCCTCATTTGAAAGGAGTGGCTAAGCCTCAAAGTACATGCCATCAGCACTGAAAGTGGATCACACCAGAGGAAAATGCTTTCTTCCACTTTAACAGGCAAGGCTACCTCCTTGCATCCCTCTCGGATGCAGCCATAGCTGCCTGCATGTTTGTCACCACTGCCCATGGCTGTACTGGCCAAAGGAGCCCAGGAGAGCCAAAGAGCAGCCAGCCTCCTCCACAGCACTGCCTGCTCAGGGCACATCATGCTCCACGCTCTGGCGATGCTCCTACACCCAAGCCATGGCCATCAGCAAGCAAAATCCAGCAACACAGGTTTCCTCACTGCCTTCCAGCACAGCTGCCCTGGCACAGAGAAATATGGCCAATAAAACAAAGAACAAAACCAGAGATGAGACATTCTCCCCTGGATAGCTCAGCTGCAAAACCGGCTGCAGGACGAGGCCGGGCTGGAACAAAGGGGAACCACTTTGGATCTACAGATCTTTCAGACAAAGGTTTCCTACCTCAGGCAAAAGGTCTATAAAATGTGCACCAACCTAAACTTTTGTGATGTGCTGGAATTGAAGTGTTACACGCAGAGCCCATTAAAACCTGACACCCAAAAAAAGGCAGGCAACCCCCACCATTCACAAGTCGTGGAATACAGGCACACTGCTTACTGACGTGGCCTGAGCTCCACGCCTGCAGACACACTGGCAAATGTCCCCCGGGCTTTTTCCAGCCTTTGAGGCTGTTCAGTCAAGTGTAGATGCTGTCTGTGTGCCCCTGTCATTGCTTTAGCTTCTCTGTTTGAAGGTGTCTATAGGTTTGAGGCCCCTGTACCAACTCAGCACAGTTGCAGAAAAAGCTCTAAGAGAAGCTTAAGAGCAGGATAAACAACTTATTATGGTTAATGGTTTTCTCAGTATTTCAGCCAATGCAATGCCAGTCACCCAAAGGCAGGGCTGTGAGTTTCAGCATTAGCACAGGCATAACAGAAAGTGCTTTTCAAGGTCTATCTTCCTGCCAATACCAGATTACTTTATATCGTATCATAAAAGTTGTCCGAATGGCAGTTCAACAAGGCAAGATTTGATTCACAGACCTGCCATGTTACTGATGCAGCTGGGGTCAAGAACTACAAATAGAGCGGATAATTAGAAGGGAAGTGCGTGCTGCTGAGCAAACACATCAGGCATGGGAAGATTTTCTGCTCTGGAAAGGTAGAGAAACTGCATTTACAGAACTACCTGAGCATCTTTTTCTGAGGTGGTTAGAAAACGCATCCACCAAATACGAAGGACTTGAAGGCTTACAAATACCAGAATATCAGTCTGTGCTTGTTGCAGTTGTTCTTTTATAGTTTGAACACGGGGCTCTGTATAGACCTGAAAAACAAATTCACCAGTGCCGTAACACAATGCAAGCATCCCTTAGGAGAGCCGTCCCCTTATTTCCCAGGAAAATGAGATATCAGGAACAGCCCTTAGGGACCAAGAGATCACATTCATTGCTGGAAGAAATGAAGAGAAATGCATGACAGCACACAGAGCTGTGCACAGCTTCCACCAGCAGAAAACAACACGCTTGTTTTACACCCTTGCCTTAGCTGTGAGTTTGCTGGTTTTCCTCTCTCATTTCAAGATTTGGTTAATTTTTGTGTTTCACTTTCTTCTCGAAAGCTGGCAACAAGACCACCTGTGTTGGAGGCACCTTTGTGGCTAAGGACATGGTAGACAAACAGCCCATTCATAGTTTTAAGAGACAATGTGCGTGTGGACATCAGGCAGCGTTCGGATGCTTCAGAAGACATACAATCCACATAATTCATCTTGTCAGCAGAGTAATGCTATGCCATTGACAAAGCCCCTACATAAACACCCAGCTGGTAATATGATTACACCCTGAGGAAAAAAAGATTGATAGTCGTGAGGATTTTACTGTGCTATAACAGCAGAAGCCATCTTTGTCCACATATTTCTCTAATCCTTTCCTGAAACATTACTAAATACCATTGCCCGACAAAGGTGAGCTCTACAAGTTGGTAACGCGTCACAGAAAGAGCAAGCTAAAACTTCAGTGTTAAGCTTGAAGCTGTAGCCCTTTTGCTCACTAATGAAGCTTCAGATATCAGAGACATTTTCAGGATGCCTGCAAACCTTGTTATAATCCTGGCATAAGTACACTTTTCTTTGTGGAAGACACGGAATGTTACAGAAAAATAAAAACTAAAATATCTCCCGGTGCTATTAAAAATGTCCAAAGAGCCAATGCAAAAAGCCTTACCTGACATAAAGGAAAATTTAAACAAATCTTCTTCAGTGTTGTAATTCGTGGAACAAAACTTATTAGCAAATTTAAATTAATTCTGCTCCAGGCGTTATGATACACTATCAGTTACTCCCTTACCCCTCTGGGAAATATTTCACTATTGCTGTCAGTCAAATGCTTGAATGCTTGGAGTTTACCAGCTGCATAACATATATTGATTTTTGATGAATGACATCTCTCTCTGGGCCATTATGGTTTTGTTTTCAAACCTTATTTAATTGTTCGCCTATTTTTCAGTGAAGTAAATGCAAAGTGTTTATTCTCCAAAGGCTGTAAACAGAGATCTCAGGTCTAGTTTCTATGACAACCTCACTTGATACAGCAAACCTAGATTATCTCTAATGACAGACATGAAGTTTAAATTGCACATTCTGCACAAACAGTGCACTGTTGACCTTTTATTGAAAAATGGAATACAGCGTGATTAGCATAATGTGCTATATGAAAGGGAAAATTGGGGAATAATGCAGATTGTGCTCTAATCATAACTACTAGTGCTAATCTCTGGCAAACTGTTTGCCAGAACATGAAGCTTTAAAAATTAAGATTTTTTCCAGACACCAGTTTCAAATCCTGTTAGATAGTAATGCTATCACATTAAATAGTTCTCAGATAACACTTGCTGCTTCTGCTATTTTTCTCCCACTGCAGTTTTTAACAGGGGAGTAAGAGTGGATAAGGTTATGTAGAAATATGGCAAAAACATTCCAGCTATGAGAACTATTTTTAAACCTCCCGAAGGCATTTTTTTTCTTTGCATGCTTACAAATTCATTTGGAAGCAAGAGCCAAAAGACATAGTCCTTTCTGTCGGGTGCTGTCTTCCAAAACCCGCATGTTTTCCTAGGACACAAATTTGCATGTATGCTAGTGAATAAAACCCAGCTCATGTACGGAGACAGAGAGGCTGCAGGAGACATTCTTGCTCTGCAAGAGCAGAGATGGAAAATATCTTGCCTTCATGTGCAGCAAGTTTCAGCAGCTTTGATTTTGCCACCTATGATTTGTCGGTGCTCACAGAAATGTCTGCAGCAGTTCACAAAATGTTAATACTTTGGGGATACTGGTGAATGAATTGAGGTTCCCACTGGAGTTGAAAGAGTCAAATGGTGCTGTAAGGGGACAGCAGGCTGTTAAGTCTCTCCTTCCCTTTACGGAATACTTTAAACTTTATTTCCTTTAAACTTTCTTGAAACAATAGGAAATATTTCCAATTACTGGATGAGATTTCAGCCCACTTGTATTCTACATAATCAGTGAACAGTCTGGAGACAACCAAGCAAAGAAAATTGTAATTAATATTAAAATAGAGTTAGAGCTGGTAGAACTGATGGGTCGAAGAACTGGAGATGAAGCAGAGAGATTCATTTGCAGTGCCCAAAAGTAATGCCTGGTTGACTGTTATCCTCTTTCCTTTCTTTAAAAAAAAGGTTAAAAGTACCATTGGCTATGTCTCTAGTGAGTGACAAGTATGGAAGGAAAAAAATAAAAGTAGCTCTCCATTGTCTAGTGGGAAGTCTTGGATTGTCTGTGCCTGGTAAGGAAAACAGAAAAATCACAGGCACTCAGCTATTGCCCCTCTTTCTTCCAGAGGATGATATTCAGCCAACAGCTCCTATTAGCATCACATCAAAGTGGTCTCTCCATGCCTCCCTATTCAGCAAACAAGTTAAAAATCATTTTCAGGTGCTTGTCTACAGAACAATGCCATTAGAGGAAACCTATTCCCTCATTTCTCTCTCACTCTAATGGGTTTATGCCATTAATGCTGTCAGCTGAGTTGTTTTTAACCAGCAGTTAAGGCAGCAGCAATAATAAACCATTTTTTTTTAACACAGGCAGACCTCTGTGTACTTGCATTCTAAGCAGCTATTCTGTGCATATCAAGAAATCTCTGATTTGCAGGGTTTTCCATTTGGTAGTATTATATTTTTCTTAATAAGCATTGTCTTCCAGTACAGCAGCTGACAGGAAGGAATCAATTCGTTTAAAAGATACCCACTTGTTTTCACATGGATTTATTACACTTGTAAATGTAATCCTGTCATTTGATACATAAGATAGGAAACTGCGTGTTTGGTAAGGCGACACATCCCAGGCTGAGGTATTTCTAATCCCTGCAGCACTGCCTGAACTCGTCCACTGTAGGAGAGTCATTTTTAAACTTCACGGACTCGTGTGGTGGCAATGAGCAGCTGAGGTGCTGCTCAAGTGGTGGGTTGCTGGACAGAGGCTGTATTGACCATATCTGCACAGCTCTTCAAATGTTACCATACATTTTATAAATCTTTAAAAAAAAAAAAAAAAAAGAAAAGAAAATCGAGCTAAATATTGACAACAAGAATGGCAGCAGAAGCCAACATGTCTGAGCAGTAACTTTACAAGCGGTCTCCTTACCTCCTGGTATATCTAAACACAAATAAATGAGTGCTTTTAAAGACATTGTAAATTATAAACCGATTTAAACATAGGCTGTCACCACCAGCCTTTCTGTCAGACTAATCCATTCCCTGTATGTTGACTTCCACAGGTCAGAAGAACATAATTACTTCCTGGTGCTTCTACCACATTTCTTCAGATTCTCTTGTAGTATTTTTAGATAGGATACTGACTAATTTTGGTACCTCCAGTAATTCTTATCCTCTGTTTCACATTTCCTTCAGGCACAGTTTGCATAGCTCTAGTCACTTGTACAAATATTTAAAACCAGCAAGACAAACCAAGCATAACAAATCCAGAAATAAAGCAACTCCCACAGAAGCTAATGTTTACCCAAACCAGAGTATGAAATATTCCACACGTCTCTCCAGGAAGCCTCTTCTCTTTCTCTAAGGTGGGATCTGATGGCACTGTGGGTGTAAGGACCAAAGGGTCCCTGCCATTTCTGCATTCCCACCTTCAAACTTCAGTTGCGCAACCTTTCCAGCCTACTCCACGTGATCCTGGAAGGGCTGCAGCTCCTGTGGGCTGAACGCAGGTGCTGTGAGAGGCTGAAGGTGCAGACATCAGTCCCATACGCATCATACAGAGGAGTCTGGACTCCAGGCCAGATGCACTGTCCACCCCATCGTAGGACTGACCTGTGAGCAGGAATCACCATCTTTTTATTGCCCCAGGTCTTCCACAGAGCTGGGATTTGGATACCGTAACAAAGTGAATAACAAATTTCAATTGGGCAAGAAAAATTGACCAACAGACCTAATTAAGTAAATTATTCCCATCAAAGTAAAGCATGTTAAGCACACAGAAAATTCACGCTAGCTGATACAATCACCTTCCTGCAGTAAGTAAACATTTCCTACAAAAAGTCAGACAGCTGAAATACCATTTATTTTGAAATGAACTTTTAGCCCCATAGCTCTGCCAGGCATCCACATATTTTTTTCTCTGAAACATAACCAGCTCTGTGAGATGCCAGACAGCTAGGAGAGAGCACTCCAGCCTCGAAACAAAAAGATACTATTGTCTTGGGACTGCCACAGTCATTGTTCCTACCTATACACATCCCACTGCTTTTGTAAGGCTGACAAAATAGTTACAGAGAGCTCTTCCACTCCCGACTCTTAGCACTGCTGTGAGCTGGAATAAGGCAAGTGGCAGAAATTAAACATGATACACTCACCTGCTCCTGTAAAGACCAGAACCAGGAGTCCCAAACAGACACAAGACTCCAATTTACATTTACCCACCTCTTTATAGACACGGGGAGCTCATCCTGCAGGTGAAAGTGGTTTGCCGTTCACGTAGATGATTTCTAGTCCTCTCCCCTGCTCAGTAAGCTGTGAGATCCCTTAAGGGCCACCAAGCCTTTAGCTCCCAGCCACGAGTATCTGAGCTCCCCTTTGGGATCCCCGGGAGCCCGGGGAAGAGCTGGGGTGCTCAGATAGCACCTGAATGTTTCTGGGGCTCTGAAATAAAACATCCTGCAATGCATGTTCTGCAGTTGATGTACACTATTACTCTATATATGATCCAGTATGCTGTACTGTCTACCTATATGCAACATTAAATGGTTCTTTGATCCAATTGGAAACTAGGTTTTTAAGTAAAAATCAGGTTGATGTTTACAGTCACATACTTTAAAAGTTACTGTTAGGAGCTTCTATCCTTCACAAAAGCCCCTGCTTCAACCATTTGTGGGCATCCTTTCAGGTACTCTTTGTAATGACTAAGAACTGTTCAGGACCTTCAACATCTATCACTGCATCCTCTGGGAAGAGGATCAAGAGATGTTGGGGAACTGTTGTCCCATCCATAGAAGGGATTCTTAACCAGGTCAGGAGAAGCATGAGGGTAAGAAAAGATTTCTTCATTTGCTAGTCCCTTTCTTGTTTTCCAGCAAGGTAATGAGGACACAACACCGTAAATGAGTAAATGTGAGCAGACACACCAATCCCAAAAAGGGCGATGCCCCGCAGTTAGGGTGGCTTCCAGATTTGCTGGATTCCTGCTCTATTGATAGGCTGTAGCAGAATTTGAGAAGTATATTATTAATCAGAGCCTGTGAAAAACAAGATGAGGTTCAAACTGCCAGGCATGATAGGAATGTTAGTCAAAGGTGTCTGTAAACTTCTGCTGACCCCTTACACCAATCAGGTCGAGAGCTTTTTCATTAATGCCAATGCTTTTCATATTAGTGCTTCACATAAAGAAATCCTGCTGACTGCTAGGGTCAAAGAGTTCAGAAGATGTGGTGGCCACATCAGCAGTACACTGATGATTGTTTCTGACATGACCCCACAGCTAATGAAGGGCCATTTGTGAGGGAATTGCTTTTTACGCAGAAATAGGTTTGTGATGAAGGTATAAAACACATCTGGAGTATGACAGGCTGCTTCTCTCATGATGCAGTAATGGAAAAGACCACCATCCTGCTGAGACACGGTGTACCTATGTCCCTGAGTTCCTTCTTCCCATTCTGGTCACTAAATTTTCTCATACACAGGATGCTGCTTCCACTCCTGTTCTCCTGATGGCCAACACCCCTCTATTCATGACTCCTGCATCAAGTACTTCACCTGTAAAATGAGACATTCTGAAGCCCAGGTCAATACTACAGCTCAGCATTTCTCAGCGTACCACATCTCCTGCATGCCTCTTTTGGGAGCCCTGGCAGTGAGGCCTGATAAAGGATAAAAGGCCCAAGTGCACTGCGGTGCAGGGACCGCAGCAGCGGGCGGTACAAAGGGCTAACCAGGTAGTCCCAAGCTTTGGTGTCACCACTCATGTTACTGAAGCTTTTCCTTCCTAGCCTGCAGTTTGAGTCACAGCGCAGAAAGGACCTCCGGAGCAGGAATTGCAGAGCAGCAGTACAAGAAAGCCCCCTTAGCTTTTAGGGTAGCTTTCTTCAGCAAGAAGCTGTCTGCAATCTATTCTATAGGCTTCTGCTAGGAGATCCATAGCCACAAATTAGTCAGTGAGTTATCCGTGTTGTGTAATCCTGCGTTAGGGAACATTTCCACCTCCTTTGGCTGAGATTGGTTCCTGCCCTCGCTCAAGCGTGAATCTATCACAGAATTGTAGGAGAGAGGTCTGGAGGGGACTTCAGGAGATAGGGACATGAACTCCGGCACTCCTGACAGATATGTCTCTAAGCTATTCCAAAAAAAACTTTATGGAGACCCCCAAGAAACTGGGCCTGAGAAGCCACTCTTCTTGTTGTTGTAAAGAAAGATAGTCTCTATTACTGTGTCTTCCCAGGATCTCGGGAACATCCTTCATTTTATGTAAATTATGCTCTTCTGTGATAGCCTGGAGGCTCTCTCCCCTTATCTGTTTACAAAAGACCTTCACAGACTTGCATGATTAATTTGTTAGTGAATACCGGTTTCATTACCTAGTAGGAGGGGCTACATGTATTATGGGGGACTGCAGAATTATGGGGTTTTTAATCATTTTCACTCTGAGGAAAACAGATTATGATAATAGTACATGAGTATATAGGTATTACAAGATTTTGAGGAGGAAGAGACTGCATGCAAATCTACAGAATCAACTGAGTAGGAAGGCTACAGAGATCATAAGCAAGGAACAGTCATGCTGAGAACATTTCCCTTCATCACCTTGAAGAGGACTTGAAGAGAATTTCATATTATGAAAAATGTCAAGATGTCAGATATTCACCCCTCTGACTGGGGTGACACAGTGTCTTTCTGAGAAAGCCTCTTCTGTTGGAACTGCTGTTCTTTGCGTAAATATGATATGATACCACACAAGGAACTGCAGTAACAGACTCAGGTTTTGCACCCTGCCACTGACCTGAAAAACCACAGGTTCTTCTGCTGGAGCGGTTTGTCTCTATGGTCCAGGAGGAATATGCAACAAAAAGCTCTTTTTTAAAAAACACTTTTCCACGTAAGGTTTTAGCTGTGATGAGCCATTGCTTTACAGCACGAATACATTTAGTCAACATTCTCGGCCTCTTCTTTAGCTTCCCACTCAGGTAGGGGAATGAGGCAATGGTTCTCAGCTGTATTATTGCTGCTGTTAGGTCTGCAACGGAGAACAGAACTCCAAAAGGCATCAGAGGACACAAGTGAAGAATGTGAGGTCAACCTTCAACCACAGCACTTTTCCCTGGTGTTCTCTCGCAGGATTGTTTTTCCCCACAGAACAAGTGGCAAAACTTCATTCTGTAAATGGCTGCAGTTCAGACCACAGCCAGCAGCATGGATGGTGTAAATCGGGAGGACACGCACCCTACCTCTTGAGACAAACCAGTTAGAGCTGGCAAAGTGCAAAAGTTTTTAATAAGAGCTGGGCTGCTGCCTTAATCCAGGGCTGGCACATTAAAAACAGGAGTCCATGTGTCCAAGAGCTTATCTGTTTCCTTCAGCTGCATCAGCTGGTCTAATAAGAGATATCTCTCCTTACACCTCTCACCATGGAAATGGGAGTCATTTATCAAGAGGGACTTTTCCCTGAACTACCTTGACCTTTTCTGTTGATGCTGCTTTTTCACTTTCATTTTTACACATTTAGGGGATGGTCATGCAGTCTAACTTTAAATGCGTTATCAGCTCAGATGCCCTATATAATAACGGGACCCCAAAAGGAGCTGCAGAAAGCTGTTAAGAGTCCTCCAGTGAGATGCTACTGCTGTATCTTACTGTATCCAAGTTCTTACCTCCAGCATATACTTCTACACATATCCTTGACTATGGAGCTAAGTGGATTTATATTGATTTCATTGTTGTTACAACACATCCAATATGTATACTTGAAGCATGTTCATTAAACTTCAAATTATATATATATTTTAAGGGTGATAATAGCACCATTTGATGTGGTAATTATTGATATTGGCTTCCTGTAGAAAGAGCACTCAAACTACCAGCTAATTTCACGCGAAAAACAGCTGTCACATGGTAATGACATTAAAAGTCACTAAGCTGATCTGCATTCAAAGCCATGCCACAGAGGTGAAAGGCCCTGTTGCCAATTATGACTCCTCCGAGCCAGACAGTCCCCAAACACAAGCAGCATATGCAGATCCATCCCTCCTTGTCTTTAATTAGATCCTGCCCACCCTCTGTAGCGACAGCAGTATAAGCGAGAAGGACACGTGTTAGGCAGTGGGGAAATAATCACCGAGAGATCCTGACGCGCACTGTCTGGCATGTCCTACTAACACCTGCAAGATGTGCACAGGAAGGAAAACCAGCAGCAAGAGGCAATTTTTTATAGCGTCCATGCTGCAGCACGTATGACTTTTGGGGAGCTAATAAGCACGTGGCGTTCTGTGCAGAATCTCCTAAGTCTCTTCATCTGCTGCAAGGACCCTGTCACTGACAGATTAATGACGACTGTTTTTTTTCTGCTAGATGTGAGTACACAAGGAATACAGGCTTGCACTCACTTCTTTAAAATCATCATTGGCACAATCTGATACTACTTGAGTGGATCTAATTAATCTACCCAGTTTGCAGTGATTATGAAATTGGGCAAAAGCTAAAAAAAAAAAAAGTCCAAAGAAAGCTACTACAGCAGCCAAACTGCCTTAAGAGAGCTTTTCAAGCCAAAAACCCACCTGGCTGTCACTGCTGGCTCTGACATTGAGGACTCCCATGCCCCTATCTACACTTGCTCCCTGCAAGGTCCCACTTGCTCTGACTCCAGCGTTTCTGGTATAGTTGGTACAAAGTCCAGTTCTGCTTCGCTTTTCCTCAATCTCTTTCCCACATCTCCTAGAAGCTTAAGCTGATCTTTCCTGCAACACCAGCTGCTCTGCAGTAGCAGACGCACTTCTGGCGAGCAGAGTGGGGTGAAAGAGGTCTTCCATTGCTTCAGCCTGAAAAAGTGACGTGATCCATATGAGTATATATGAGTGGTATGATCCATACCATTCAAATAACAGTGGTCTACAGGCCTTTCCTACAGTACCCCAAGATATCTCTGTTACGATTGCTCCCGTTCTTCCTGCACATGACTTTGCTTCGTCAGTGAGTCCTCCCTGCTTTCCCCCAGCTCTTCTCCCTGTTGTAGCCAGTTTCACCCTAGGAATCCACCCTGCCAGCAGAGGAAGGAAGACCTGTTCTTCCCTGGTTTTAATCCCTTTGTCAGGTAAGTCCCCACCATAACAGTGGCTGCCTATTTACCGGCCTGGCAGAACCAGGTTTCTAATGTGGAATTTGACACAACCAGCTAAAAAGCGTGGCCAAGCAATGGTCAAAGTCTTGACAGCCCAGTAACCCAGCGCAGACATGGCAGCAGCATGCACGTACATCAGTCCATGGAGCATCTACTTCCCAGTCCCAGAAAGTACCTCTAGAAAGGAGACAGTCCCCTGGGATCAGCAGACAAGAAGCACAAGAAGAAACCAACACACTGAGTCATGCACGGAGTCATTCGCGTAGAAGTCTCCCTCCTTCGCTACAGTACACTGACTTCAACACTTACTCAGTAACACATTAAATATTTCATTTCTGAATTTTAAGGGCTGCAAATTAAAACAACATCAAAAAGGAAAGGAACTGTAGCATAAATAATCATAGCTGCATCCACAAACTGCAATTAATCACTTATTTTTTTACACTGCAAGTCAGAGTCTAATGAAGGTTTTTTTTCTGTTTCCACTGATCTGCAGGAAACTTAATAAGGATTAAAAAAAAAAACAAAACCAAAACAAAACACCGCCTAAGAGTTTCCAGAATGATCCGCTGAATTTCACTGTCAGTGAGTCAAGAATGACCGATACGTAAAGAATCTGCAGCCAGAGAAGATTTCTGCATTTTCCCTGAGAAAAAAAAATGGAGATCTCGGAGAACAGAGAAGCTAATGGAGTCCATGGAGCGGGAAGGGAGGTCTGACACCGTGCCCTCAGAGCTATGGCTCAGACTAATGAATTATCTCTGCTTGGTTAAATCTCTGGCATTACTAATCAGACAAGAAGCATAAAACGGAAAGTTCATTAGCAAGATCATAAAAGAGTCACACTGACAAAGATCATTCGACTCCACGATAGGAAGGTCAGTTACAGGAATCAGGAAATAGCTTTGTTTAAGGAAAGCAGGTTATACCAAAAGTAACTCAGAGTCCAGAGAAGACCTGTACTGGAGTTGTGTGCAACGCTCTGCTTTATTTTTGGAACATAAACAGGGAAACATTTCCTTTGACAATGGATAAATTAGACTTTCTTTAATCAACATCATCCCGGCACGGGGTAAGCTGGAAAATATCAGCTTTCCCCCACGGCTGATTCATTTACCTCCGCCTGGACCCAGACAGCCCACAGCTCCTCCGTAGGAAACACGAGCGGCACAAGTCACAAGACGGTCTCAGAAGCAGAATTTGCTAATTGTGTCAAATTACGTGTGAAGGGTTTACAATATGGATCACTGCCCCCTTGGGATTTAAAGGAGATCACTAAAGTAATTTCAAGACTTCAAGATAATTCAGAAACCCTATTCCCAGAGGTTACTAGACACTCTGTCCTCTTATTACTACTACAACCACTCTGCACCGGGGGTTGAATTTTTTCTTCAGGGGCAGGAGGGAGAGGAGGGGAAGTGGTGGTGAGTTTTCTCTTAGAATAATTAGGAGGAAAAAAAGCAGAATGTGTATATTTAGCTTAGTTTCCTAAAGAAATAAGGAATAACAAAGCTTTACATGCATTCTTTTCATTTTTGAGGTCACAGGCCTATTTCAACCACATTTGGGCGAGAGAACAATGGCAAAGGGGTTCCTGCACATCTCGTGAACATGAATTAAGCTGCTAAAAAGGAGACAAGAAATTATGCCTGCCTCTTGGAAAAACAATATAACCTGAGCTTGGTCATGAATTGACACTGGAGAGGTCTGTTAGGAAGGCTGCAAACCAGGGATAATTCCATCTATGCCTTTTTGAGCCTGGAATAACCTCCACAAAAGACACAGACCTGCAGGAAATCCAGTCGCGGTCCTGATGCATGCAAACAGCTTCTAATCCACCGTCTCTACCTGGAGATGCTCCATCAGCTGAAGCAGCCAACTTTCAGCAGGCATTGTGCTTTCCAAAGCAGATGTGCCAGCCAAAATGGACTGAGGCACAGAGGCAATTACAACGCTTGTGTTCATTTGTTTCTATACAAGCCAGCAATCAAGAAAAAGCCATAAGTCAAGGTCATCCTGCCTCAGCCCCAACACTTCGCTGCTGCTTGGTGGGAACAGGCAAACCGCATCCTCACCGAGGGCATCGCCACGCTGCAACAGCCCCCAGCACTGACCGCTGGCACAGCAGGAGCTCCTGCACCCCAGAAAAAAAACTGTCAACGGGAAACAGAAGAATCTTTTCTGGTGTTCAGCAATGAGGCTGGCAAGAAGACATTTCAAACTCGCGAACACACAACTCCCACTGTAGCCAGGCAAAGGTAAGACACCAAGCACCTTGCTGGATGCCACTCTCCCTGTGGGACTGAACAGTGTCAAGCTCCTCTTATTCTTTTCCCCTCAAAAAACCAACACCCTCCCTACCCTACAAGCAGTTATCACGATGCACATCGGGAAGAAAGTATTAAATAAATGCAAATGGTTTCTAAGCACCCCGCCCCACGCAGGATTAACCTGTACATGACACATTTTGGAGAATGGTCCTTCATGTTTATCCGTATCCAATCTAAATTGCGGTGGGGAAAAGTATCCTGACCACAAAAGAGCTAGACAGTTTTACAGCGAGGACACATAACACAATAACCATTTAGCCAGATTAAAGCATACTGAGAGCTGCATCAAATATTGTTTAGAGCACATAAAAAGTGCTTTAATATTTAAATGTATCCCATGGCTGGGCTCTTTAGATTTGCTAGATTCACTCGGGCTGCACAGCTATTAGCTTCTACATTTCATCTTCAATTCCTCTTCACAGTAGGAGAAACATAAAAATGAGGGTCACTGCTTGGTCATTTCATTACCCCTGGCAGAGAAATGTGCTTCGCACAAATGAGGAAATATTTTAGATGTAGATTGTTATAATGTTGGTGTGACAAAATAAGACCAGAGTTAAAAAATAATATTATAATGGGTATTTTGTAGAATAACATTAAAATAATATGCAATGTAGCAACGGTCCCCTTATCAAACGGCCTGGTGTATTTCATTGTCATCATTTAAAAGGTTCATTAGCAACAGCCCTGGAAATGTATGGCTCAAGGTCACTACCAAACTAAATGAGACTGAGCAGTAATTCGAAAATATTAAACTGTTTATGGTTAGAAGTCCAATAAATAAATCCTCAATGCACACACACACACAAATCTTAGCAGCAAACTCCTCTACGAGTTTCCTTTTATTTCTCCAAAACCAGAAACTCAGTGACACTAATTTATAATCTGCTTAAACCCAGAAATGAATTAGATGAGATGTCACTTTGGGGGATGTGTGACTTCCCGCCACAAACATGGATGAGGCTGCACAAACCGTTTGGCAACGGGTGCCCTTGCGAGCCAAACACAAAGAGCACCCTCGCCCAGGGGCAGCAGCCCCGACAGACGAAGAGATGGGTAAGAGCTGGGCAGGGAACACGGGCTACACAGGCACGGAGCCCTCCACTGCCACACTGCCTGGGGACAGCTCGTGTTGCGCAGAGGGAGAAGATCACTACCAGTCTCAAAGAGGAGATGAAGTGCAGAAGAAACTCCTAGCTCTATTTGCACTATCTACAGCATGACATTTAAACTATATTCTAAGTATCTGAATAAAAGGGACTTGGTTTTCCGTCATACTCTTCTCCTCTCCCTCTCTCGGTGGGATGTATATGCCTCTGCTTTACCAACTTTAAATGAATATTAGAATATGTTACTACTCTCAATGACAACATCCAAGAGAATCACTTCTGACACTGAATGAGAAATTTTCTCAAAATGAGAAACCCAGGATTACTTACTGCCAGGCTATTCCTCCACAGCTCTCTGCTCTGGCGCCGAGCTCTTCCTTAGATCCTCACACTGGTCATTTCACTAGTCTTGCAGGATCAGGACATGTGTCTGATGATGACCATACCAGGAATTTCTGTGTATAAGAGTCACTGAAGTTGGGCATATTCAATGCAATCATAGTCACAAAAGTGTGTGAAAAGTTATTTAGGTGGTTCTGATGAGAAAGATTTTAGACATATATACCAAAAGACTGTCCTACGAGCAGCAAGCTCTGGAATAGCCTCCAGTGCAGAGTATTTAGACCTAAAGAGCCAAGCTCAGCTGAATATTAACAAACACAGGAAATCTGTTCCAGTCTTACTGTTTCTGCCTGAAAACCATTCTCCTAAACCTCACAGTTTAATATCTCTCACTTTTATAAGACTTATAAAAATGCCTGAAATGGAAACAAGATCCACGTAGCACAATCAATCACAGAAACCGATTCCTGGGCAAAAAAAAATGCTTGAAGTATACTCCGCTGCCAC
Organism: Tetrax tetrax; assembly: GCA_009806455.1. Lineage (NCBI taxonomy): Eukaryota > Metazoa > Chordata > Aves > Otidiformes > Otididae > Tetrax > Tetrax tetrax. The sequence continues at coordinate 383,598 of WHYT01016668.1, read as the reverse complement.
CTGTCAATGGAATTCAGCTCCCAGGTAACTCGCACATCTTGCTGACAGTATGTTTTATTGATGTCACAGTGATCTTGTATTTCATTTCCTAGCTGAGTGTGAATGCAAGAGAAAAGGCCTTTGCCAGCAATTGTGCTAATGCTTTGCATCTGGCTGTGCTCAGCAGCCATTTGAAGGCTGTAAGTGCCTGGAGAGCAGCGGCGCACCTCTCTGCAAGTTTAATCCATGACAGGAGCTGAATGCACATCCAACAAATTATAAGTTACATATGAGGAAAAATATTATTCTGTTAGCAGTTAAGTCACAGCTCTGCAATAAGTAAATTGCAAAGCAATGCAGCTTTGTCTAATGACTATCAGTTGGCCGAAAAGAGCCCAGGGGTACGTAACACAGGCAGAAATAAAACCCCATACATCTTGATTTGGATATGTTGAAAGCATTTCCTCTAATATGGCTTTGTAGTTTCCCACTAAAATCTTTCATCACGGCAGCCCTCAGCTCCCATGTAGGCAATAGCACAGCTACTACAGACAAACCCCCTCTGCCTGGTGGGTCACTTAATCGGGGCTCACATCTTCCCCGTGTACAGGATATGATTCAAAAGTGACATCATGCACATTCATCCCAATTTCCCAATAATCCCCTTTCACCACTTGTGGAAATGCTTGGTCAATAAAAAATAATGACGTTATTGTAGTAAAGTCATTTTCAAGTTAAGTGCCTGCATCTCTGTCTTCAGGTTCCCACCAACACTTAGGCTCCATCGCAGCAAATGAACAAAGGCTTCAATTTTGCCTCATGTTTGATTAAAAGGGGAGAAAAATCTGAGTTTAATAATCTCATTTACAATCCAGATTCCATTGAAATCAACCTTTGTTGAGTTTGTTGCCTTTAAAGGCAGTTGGACCGAACTCCACAAATGCAGGACGTCTCCTTTCACACACACTTCTCAAACCCTTCCTTCCAGGACGTGCCACGTTGCCCCTGAGTCATGGATTCACCAGGCAATCAGGATGCGCTGTGGCAGCCTGCACGGTTGGTCTCTAGGCAAACTGAGCCCTCAGGAAGCGGGCTGTCCACCAGCTGGCTGTCCTCATAGTGCCCAGTTGGTCCAGCTCCAGACTGCAGACACCATGGAGACACAACCTGACACCTACAGCGCAGCGCACAAGCCATACCTGCGAGGCTGGACGTGGTGTTGTCCAGATAGATTCAGCTCCCTGGCCTGTCCAATTTCATTCATGTCTCCTTCTTCCCCGTGCAACAAGACAGAGATCCACGTCATGGGGCAGGGAAGGGACACAAGGGGTTGCAAGGCAGCCCAGCCCATTGCCTCAACACCAGGCACCACAGAGCAGCCAGACCCAGGAGCTGCCGCCGGCACAGCACCGTGGACACACAAGGGTGGAAGCAACCTCAAGGCCAAAGCAGTGCGAGCACATCTCACGTGGGACATGCACATCTCGGCAGGGCAACTTTGCCATGGCTGCCACCACTTTTTTTTGAAGTCTCCTGCATTTCCAGTGAGGAAAAGTGAGCGAGCAACTAAATAAAAAGCTTTTAAAGGAAAAGATTTCCAGGCTGAGATCTGACAGGGCTTGCTGGAGTAGCAGAGGGAAGTGTTACTATTTATAAGATGGTCATCAATGTTCCTGTCAAAAGCACCAAGTGCTTTCTCATTCCTTACAAAACCTCTGTCATTCAGGACAGGAAGACATCCCTGTTGAATTCCCTCCTCTGTAAAGAAAGAAATAACACTGAAAATTAATAACCAACAGCAGAGCTGGAGAGGGAAAAAGGACTTCTCCAAGAAGGAAGGGGAGCAGCAGATGGTGGTTGCAGGGGAATGAACTCCAGGTGTCCCAAGGCAGGTTGCCCTGGGAATGGGAAAGAAGTCCCTGCTCTGTCACACAGAGCCCCCACAACTCCTTACAAGCAACCTTCCAGAAACTCTAACTACCCTATATACAGCACCAGCCCTGACATGGCCCCAGCCTTTCTATTTCATCCACCCTAATCCACAACCTCTTCAGCATCCCAAGCAAGCCAGGGACACCTGAAAGGGAAAAAAGGTAACTGAAGAGTCCCATCAAGGCTCTATGTGCATCTGCAGGTTCCTGCTAAGGAGTTTAACAGACAGTTCTTCAATTGCACAGTGTCACCACAGGCTGCTCATGGTGTATAAAGACACAGCACAAGTCTCAGAGTACCTAGAGAGTAAGCCATGGACCAGGGCTCCACTTTGCCAGGCACATAAATTTCATGGATATTTCAGGTATTTCTAATATCTCCTGTTCTGTAGGACCAGGTCTCCATGCTCTTGAAGGATCATTTCTCTCGACATATACACTCCCTTCCAGGCAAGAGGGAAGAAAAAAAAAAATCATTCTTCATTTATTCTTCTCTCCTCTCTTCAATCCTAACTGTAATAGTTTCACTCAGATTTGGAAACTTGAGGGGCCCCCATGGAGACAAGACAGTCATTTTTCTGTTACAGCAGTGCCAAGCAGCCATCCCACACAGCAAGCCATCCCTGTCCACACCCTGCCCTGCGACCCACGCAGAGACGGGGAGCACCACTGAACTTTCCCCTTCACTTTCTGCAATTTATGAAGAGCCCACAGAGGAGCTCCCAGAGCAGAGCCTCAGGCTGGAACAGGGACATGTCCTAAAAGCCCAGAGCAGGGATGCAGTGACTTAATGACAGTTCAGCCCGTGAATCTAGAACAGCAATGCATTTATTGTCTGAAGCTGGAATCCACTTCGTGTGATGACAGATACCTTAGGAGAAGCAGACCTTGCCTGCCAAGTGAACTTCAAAACGGGCAGGGGGAAAGCAAAAATCTGGCTGGAAACCAAATGCTTTGCTAAACCTAGATAACACACTGTTTACCAACAGCAAACTAGATTAGGGGGAAAAAAAAGGATTTATGCAAATGTTCTTAATTTAATAACGGTGATCAGATATGGCTTTGTTTCTCCCATGTAATTTGTGTAATACAAATAAAGTACAAGGGTTCTTTTCCACTATAGGAAATGAGAATTATTAAACATTGCGCTGAAAAGCAAAGGAATGTGTTTATTGACATGAAAAATGATCCTGCGGATATAAAAGCTTTTGTATGTTAATTGCTAAATGTCAATGCAATTTAGAAAGTGGTTGCAGAAGGAAAGAATTCCTTTCCAAAACAGAAGTGGCTTTTCCTCATCTACCAGCCTGATTCAAGACTGCATCTTGAAAGTATTTGTGGCTGCATTTTGATCGGTGACACTGGGTCAGTACCCAAAAACATCCTCACTTCATATTGATGTGGTTACTTGCTAGGAGGCATAAAGGAAGTGAAGGATTTCCTCCCAGTTTTATTACTGAATGCTCAAAATGTTTCCTGGGGTAAACAACACTAAAGCCATCTGGTTTGTTTTTTTTTTTCTTTTTGGAAACAAAAGGAGAACAACAGTAGCAACTAGTGAACGGAAAAATACAGGTCTAGAGGTATGTAATGAAAAAAAACCTTCCTCTGAAAGAGGGGGAACAACTACACACGTCTTTGATATATAAACTCAGCAGCACTGGAGGTCTTCGAACATGGTGATTCTGGTCTTATGTCCCACTCCATAAAGGAGAAGAGAAATACAAAATGTGTGATTCAGCTGCCAGCTAGTTAGAGATGCTTCAGTAAACTAAATTTTGGACTGGCAAATGAAGGAGCTTCTTAAATTCTTTAATCACAGCCTGTTGATATACTGCTCCAGGGGACAAAAAAAAAAAAAAAAAAAAAAAAAAAAAAAAAAAAAAAAAAAAAAAAAAAAAAAAAAAAAAAAAAAAAAA
>WHYT01016668.1:338498-367887 GCA_009806455.1 Tetrax tetrax | reverse complement strand
TCCCCCGGGGAAAAAAAAAAAAAAAAAAAAAAAAAAAAAAAAAAAAAAAAAAAAAACAAAAAAAAAAAAACAATAAACACACACCTTTGCAGCCCTGATGGAGAAAGACAATTGAAGAAAACTTGTCATGCAAACATGAACATATTTGCAGAAGGAAGAGAATACATGTTACCCAAAACCTCTTCTGTGAGTCATGCAAACCCTGCTAGGTACAGCGCAGCCACCAGCAGAGCTAGTTGCACTAAGTCAAGAAAGAGGACACGTTTCAGCAGGATGAAACAGCAGAACTTGCAGAGCACACTGTGGGGTCCTTCCTCATCGAGGACCACCTGGAGAACCTCTGTTTGTAAAACTTCAAGACAGTTTAATTAATACTGAGGAAAGGCTGATATGTCATGGAATGCCTGCCTCCCTACCATGTCCATCACCTTTCTCTGCCAAACCATATCCAGCCACGCTCACGGAGCTCTCTCCCTTCCTAAAGTCTCTCCTTAAAAGATGCTATTTCCACAGCTCTGCAAAGGTGGTCCTCATAGCCACGGACACTGTGTGGCTCTCCAAGGAGTATGTTTGGAAGCAGCTCATCTTCCCTAGCCCTTACCTAGAAAATCTAAACACAGAACTGGCACTGAGGGAGACGAGTATATGGAAACACAATGGGAAAAGTAATCCAGAAAGCTGAAATGAAACCTAATGGCTGAGAAGAACAGTTTGCTGTCACACTCCTGCCTGGAGAAACACAGGCAACCATACAGTTAAATGACTCATCTGGTAAGCTGGGCTTATTAATAAAAATGCTTTTACTCCAGTTATACAGCGAGGGACGAGGAGTGCAGACGATGCTTACAGCCTCGCAAGCCTCCATGGGAACAAAGCACCTCTCCTAGCACCTCTGCAGTTGTAGTCACACAGCTCGGTGTACGTGTTCCCCTGGCACTGCTGTGGGGCTGCAGTTGTGTTTCTCCATAAACCGTGGTGAGATTAATACAGAACGACCATGCAGAACTCTGGGATCTGTACTGTCTTAGAAGAAATTGAAAAATTTGAGAGTATGGAGAAAACTGCCACCAAAACTATTTAAAGGCTGGAGAGGAGGAACTGCTTCCAGTGAGAAATTTGATGGACAGGATTTGTTTAGTTTATCAAAGAGAATACCAAGGGTGACTTGATTACAGGGTATTAAGCACCTCCATGGAGAGAAAATACCAGTTATAAAGGCCTCTTTAATCTAGCAGAGAAAGGCTTAACGAGAACCCATGGCTGGAAGCTAAAGCCAGACAACTTCAAATAGAAAATACAGCTCAGATTTTAAACAGTAGGAGCAAACTGGCAAAGGATGCAGTGGATTCCTCAGTCCATCTTGAAAAATGCTTCGCAGCTGCCTCCATTCATAGCAAGGGCCAGCCCAGCAAGGAGCCCTGCTGACACCCTTCCCCTCCATGCACAGCAGAGCTCAAGCTGTTAAAGATGCTGTTAAAGAGGGAGAGGGACCTGACCTCCCACACCTGCCTTGAGAAAGAGCCCCTGGCTGCAGCTCTGCTCCCTTCAGCGCAGGGTGTCTAGGTGAGATGTATGGAGCAGGGAATAGGTCCTTCTACAGAAGGGGGAAAAATCGATTGCAACTATTTAATAGATAAATTTGAAGTCAGCATTCATTAAAGAGAACACAAATTTACTGCCACTGATTTTGACTTTCCACCTGCAGAGCAAGATTTAAAGAATATTCAAGGAAGATTTAAAGACAGGGGTTTGGCTACTGTTCCGTAAAGCATTTGGTATCCAAGTAATGTTTGGGATTCTTCCTCCTGTCTGACTAATTACTTCTATTTCCTGCTTTCTTTGGAATTGCTACTATGTTCTGCATTGCTGGAATCTGAAATATGGTTTCATGGAACATTATTGTATTTATGCATACCACAAACTCCAGAGATGCTGAATTCCTTTTTGTTCTACTGCTCAAGCTTTTGAAAAAATGTTTCCCATCTTCAACAAATATTAACACCCATCCCCCAAAAAGTGTGAAAGCTTCAAACCTGTATAAAAATGTTTAACCATTAAGACATTAACTGTTTTCATTTGAAGCTAAAACAAAAACAACAACAAAAAGTGGCTTCAAATTTTCAAACACAAAATAACATGTTGTTGACAGTATTTAAGACTGGTTTTGTCGTAAAGCCAGTTTCTGTTCAATAAACAATGATGAAAAAATATATTTCTCTGTGCACACTCTAGCTGCCTGCCTAATTCTGTGCTCCAGCAACTTGGTGGAAAAAAAAGTGCCTTGATGGCCAGTTCACATGTTCATTTCCTTTCGCTAAAAGAAAAATCTTGGTCCCAGCAAAGAACTGGGAAATTGCAGTTTTTTCCTAACTGTGCCGCAGATCAAGTGATGGGTCCATGATCACACAGGCAATTTCTCTTTTATTTAAAAAAAAAAAAAAAAAGGATTATATAATATTTATAACATTCAGCATCAGGAAACACTGCTTTTTGAGTTAGTGCTTTCACACCTGTAAAGGGATGCAGGGTCAGCTGATGGGAAGTCAAATGTATTTCAGTTCTTCATTATGTTCTCTCATACAATAGCTTGAAGACACACTCAGATTTTGTGTGTAAAAGTACAGGATTCTGCAAGTAAACTCTTGTGGAAATTCCACTTTTTAGGTACCTCCCTCTCCCCAGCCAGTGTCACGCTGTAACATGTGCACGTGTGTTTTACAGCCTCCCTCTTCTCCTCATATTCAGGAAGGTTCTCTGCCGTCTTGCTTTTGCATCCTTTTCCCCACACACCATTCCTATTCTCATCACTAATGGCTGATAAATAGCTAATGAGTGGATTGGACATTAAGACCTCCCTTTCCATCTGGGCTGCAAGCTATTTTACAGGCCCTGCTAGATCTTTATTAGATTTGGGTGCAGATTATTGATTTAGGTAGATGAGGTCGTTGTAACCTCATCTCAAAGAGAAAGGAAGCAGGAGAAGCCAAATGTAATTCAGCTGTTATTTTCCACAGCAGTGCAAGTCAATGGGAGGAGAAAAGTCAAAACAAAACCAAAAAGTATCTATTTTTAAAAGTCATAACTTGACCTTATACCAAACACAATGCTCTTACAGGCACCTGAAAGCAGAATACCTGAGATAGGGGATAAAAGTTAAGAGCTTTCCCCAGTTCAGCACTACAGACTAAGTGGTAGGTGTTAGCAAAGAGACAATGTTAATAAAAAATGCCAGGCTGTTCCTGACATCTATTTCTAGAATAAGAACACTTTACCTGAGATGTAGTGATAGCTTAATAAAAGGACATCTTTTGCTGAAGTTATTTTTACTCCTGTTAAATGACCGTATCAGCACCTGCAGATCTAATAAAAGCAGGGCTCAGACTTCTACCAAGCACTTTGGAGCATCCTGTCAGAGGTAACTTAAGCACAGAAATATCCCAGAAAGTCTGGCACTCAGGGTTAGTCCCTCTAAAAGCCTTCAGCATGCTGTCACCACTTATCATCCCATGGATGTGAACATGGGATTGTGCATTCTTCCTTACCTGAAGCCCATTCCACGCGGAGGGAAGTGTCAGCCCAGGTGGAGGATTGCACCAACATGGCTGCTGTGTTCCTAGCAACTCACTGGTGGCTCTGTGCCTCTTCCTCCTCCTCTTCTCGTAGCAATCTCACGCCAGCCCTGTCCTTCCCAGCTCCACCAGACAGCTCACACTGTGAATTCAAAACAGATGTGATCCCAAAATATGCACCTGCCTCTGAGACAGAGGTGCCAACCACAGCTCAGCAGCGCCTTGGCCATCCCCATCTGGCCTGTTTAGCCTCACAAGCGCCTCTGTTGTTCTCTGTTTTGGGGAATGTAACCCAGGGTGGCAGAGCACTTAGTCAAGCTCACAAAGGACTTGTGTATTGTGTGCCTAATCCTTGGGCATTTGGGGATTCCCATCCTAAAACCACAGACCAAATCACACAAAAGCCGTTTTCACCTGGACACGGGGTTGTTGTTCTCTCCTAATGCACCGTGACAGGCTGCTGGCTGTTTCCAAATCACAGCTCTTTGATCTCCTCATTCTAAAGGAATATGAAATTCAAGACTGCCAGTTGTATCCAGAGGCCATCAAGTTGCACTAAGCTCCCTCCCTTTCACATGACACCCGGCTGGTGTTTACCTCTGTAGCCACGTTCTGGTGTGGAATTCCAAAATCACGGAGCACAAGAGCTGCAGTGAGGAGGCTTGGGTCGCTGACGTGACCCAAACTCCAGTAAGACTTTGTCCAGCACATGACTGAGTCTGTGCAAGCCACTCCATCCTATTTAACAGATGAATTTGGTTACCTGAAAGACTGCTAGCCTGGCAGCACAGCCCTCCCCCAGCAGTGCCACGGCAAGGGCCAGCAGGGAGACTGGCAACTCAGCAGTGCCAGAGCCAAACCATTTATTTATTCCCTGGTTTTACCTGATATGGCCCATGGCGAAATGAGGGCTTGTTTCTCTCTCATCCACAAATGACCAGCGTTAAGTGCTCAGCTCGTTAGCATGTGGTAACAGTCACACAGTGTCTCCCTCTCTCTCTCTGTTTTCAGTAAGAAAAATCAGTGTGCCCAGACTGGGCTGTTTTGAAGCTCTTCACAAAGCAAGTTTGAGCGTAAAATCAAGTATTTCTATCCGGTGTGTGGGATGACTAGCCTGTCTCCAGCTCCTACCAGGTATGCAATAAAAGGCTGATTCCTAGTCTTCCTTGTCTTCCAAAGACTAAAAAGATCCTTGCATTTAAACCACAACAAATTATAGCAGTCACCTTCACCACAGCTGAACGTGCACGCCATCCGTGGGTATGAGTTGTGTGCCCATGTGAATGTTCATTTTCTAGGTAAGAAGACAGGGAGAAGCTGTAAAGTGAAAGGTTTTATATGTTTGACCCAGTAAGGGTCTTTCTGCAAGCTCCAATCTCTCACTCAAGCTTAAGCCAAATTCTCTCTCGTTGGACTTCACTGCAGCTACAGCCAGAATTTTGGTTTTGCCTCATTAGCCGGAGCAGTAGCTTGTTATTTTCAGGCTTTGCTAACACTTCCTTCCTTCTCCCCATCCACAGTGCTCCATCAGACATCATCACGCTTCAGTGAGAAAATAATGAAGAAAAATGTACACTCAACAGAGTTTGCTGAGACCACTTGCTTTGCTAGTCTCCATTTTGCTCTTTGTTAATTCATGAAACATTTCTGCCAGGCAATCCCTACTCTGTAGTCTGAAGAAACAATATCAATATAAAATACTTAGATTCCCTGTGGAAATACACCGTTCTCCGCCTCTACCTTGGAATTACAAATATCTTTCCCCACCTGATTAGAGGTTACCCATCTTTTCCTCAGCAAAACAAACACTGATATTTTTCTTTGTGTTTTGCAAATTCTCTGAGGAAAAAAATTCTTGCAGATGCTTGCAGAGAAGTCAAGGACCCATGAGAAGTAGTACAGTGAGTAGGACACTGCAAGGGCCATGAGAGCATCCTCCCCTCTCTTGGAGGTTTGACTGCTGGGGCTTGGAGTCAAACAGGTTTCCTGACCCACAGGCTGACATCCTGGCCTGGCCTTGGCCCTTCCCCGTCCCCGCGGAGGTGCCTGGTGCTCTGGTTTGGGGGCTGCCCTGACACCCCAAGCCTGCCCTGCTCCCTGGCTGAGGTGGTGGGACAGATCCTGCCCTGCCAACCAGAGGAGTCCCTGCAGTTCCCAGCCCCCAGATAGCTACCAATCTGCACACTTGTGTACGACTCCTGAGCTCCCACCTCTTCCTTGCTGCAGGAGAGACTTCTGGGGATGTCAGCACCTCAATCCCACCCACCTAAATCTGCTTTTACATCGGGGTCTGAGTCCTGTTCCCCAATTCATCCCCAGGAGAACGACAGCACTTTCCTGTCTCACAGCACTGAGAAGTTCAACACCGAGGTGCTAAGGCACCGCTGAGAGGGGGCCCTGCCTCAGACTGTAGTCCTGGTCATGGTGCCAGGACACTTGCGCAGCGTGAATGGTCTCATTTCCTGCACATATTGCAGTTTCCATGAGTGGTCTCTGTTCGGCTGATCCCATGCTGGTAGCACAGCAAACACACACCAGAACTACGCTACTATTAATAACCTCCCGTGGAAGCTACCAAACAGGGCTGCAGACAGTAGTTTTAGTCACTAACACAGCAGTTAAGAATGCAAAGCGTGGACACCACCAAATACCAACTAACACGGATCTGAAAAATGAGCCAGCACACAGGACAGCCAAAGCTTGAGTCAGGAGCACTTCCCTGTGGGACCAGGCTCCCACAATCATGACCTGTGGAAATTCCCTGCGGAGACCTCGCTGCAGCCAAGCAGTGCTCCTCAGCGAGCTCGTGCAAAAGTGACGCTCCTGTCCACAACTGTGCTGATAGATGGTTGTGATGGCTCCTCACATCAACCCTGAGAAATCCTTCAGGAAGTCTGGGCTTTCTGTAGGCTTGTGTGCATACTCAGCATTATAACTTTACTTATTTCTCAGAGATTCACTAAAACCACCAGTAGACGCCTCCTCCTAGACAGCACAAATAAATTGCTAAGAAACCATAAGAAGCAATCACTGCTAATCACGTGAATGGTTCAATAATCCTAAGAACCGCCCAAGCCCTCAGTACCATAATCACAAAAAGAAGACTAGTCTCTCCTCTCATTTTCCACCTTTTTTTCTCTTCATTTCACCAAGACTTCCCTGTTCCTGGATAGGCAAACTACAGTGCTCTTTGCCTGTCCTGTCCAGTACAAAAAAAAAACTACTTCTAAGAAAATAAGAAAATCCAATGTCTGTGTCTGCACAGCAGCAAGGGAGATGCTGTAGTGGACCTGGCAGTCCTGACCCTTGGTGTTCACACCAGCCACATGCCTGCTTTGTATGGATACACCTGAACAAGTGCATGAACATGGAGCTAAGGGTTCCTCAGGCACTTACCAGCATCTGTGGCAGGGAGCAGCAAGCTGTGGAAAGAGACAGAAATTGGTACATCCTACGTGCTTGAGAAGAGATATACCATGCAGTTAACCATCAGTGTACACAGCTTATTCCCTCCTCACCACCACTCATCCAGAGAAATCTTTGGGTCACTGCTGCCAAGAAAGCAGTGACATTTCAAAGCAACCACACGCAGATTAAGCAAGCATTTACGTTGGCTCCAAGAGAGTCAACACAAGCTGATCTTACAGTCCCAGACACACCAGGCCTCCTGCTGCCATTTATTTGGCAACAAATAGGGATCAGAGTCTCATATTCTCCTTCCTCACCATTGGGTACCTCAGGTTGGCTCACTGCTTGGCCCAGGCTCAAAACCAATGTCATCTGCAGCAAACACAGACCTAAATTGTTCTTGTGGCCACCTGGTCTGTGGATGCATTATTGGCTCTCACTCAGAACACAGTGTTTCCTGAAGAGTTTCAAGCTGGGGTAAGCGAGAGGGATTACCGCATAACAAACACCAGTAGGTCCTCCTTAATTCAGAAACTGTGCTCTATATTCCTAACCACCATCATCAGACACCTTATCCTTCAACTTATAGATAGTTTTCAACCTGTGGCCCAATGGCACCTGGGAATCCTAGGATGATTCTGCAAAGGGTAATTAAGAAAAGCAAGTCTATTGTTAATGGCCTTAAATTAGCTCTGTGGAGATCCACATGCTCACTGAAAAGTTTTTTAATAAGAAAAAAAAAAAAAAGGCTTACATATACATTCAGTGCACAAGAGGGTTCATTCCCCAGGAGGAACAGAAAGCTAGAGACACTGTCTTGGCCCTAAGCCCTCTCCCAGCAACAGCACACCCTCCTCGTACTGTGCCTGTACACAGGCACTCAGATCAGCTTACTATCTGATGACCTCCCGCTACGCTGACCTACCAGATTTTCAGCCTTTTTCTGCTGGATCTTTGACCTTTGCCAAAAAAAACCCAGAGCCCTGACTTCTGAGACTGACTCTTAACCCCCATGGCTACACAGAGAGTATGCCAACAGAGGTGGACAAGACCATCACGGCTGCAGAAATGCCTTTTATGGACCAAGCAGTTGAGCTCTGACACAGCTAGACTGACATGACGCAGAAGGGAGGTCTCCAGGTGGTGTCCCCACAGAGGTTGCAGAAGGCTATCATAACGCTCCTTCAGGTCCTCAACTCCGTACTTGTTTCTTCCTTTACCACACCCAACTTTGCACATATATATATATATATATGTATGTATGTATTATACCCACAATCCCACCTCAGCCCTCCTCTTCCCAAGGGATGTCAGTCAGGAAAGGCTTGTATTTAACATTTTAGAAGTCCCAAATCCCAACCACAAACTCCAAGAACAAGCTGAGGGACATACTTCCAAGCTCATTTGTACCTAAACATCTACATAGTCCTCCTATGGGAATCTCACTGTCTTAGTTGCTAGCAGAACAAACCTTAAAACATCTATAAGGTACAATTCTCTTACACTTTTTGACAGCACTGGATGTAAGCAGTCCACATGTTCCACTGCTTCACTAGTAACCATTTCTTTGTGTTTCCCTCTCTGCTGGATCCTGGAGAGCATACTCCGTCTCCTTATTTCCATGAGGAATTCCTGGGTTAAAGTTGCTTTGGGATTCAAGCTACTTTATGTTTAAGAGCAGCAAGCATAATATTGTATGATGATGAACAGTTTTTAATCAGCAACACCAATACCTAAAACCATTGAAAGTCTCCCTATATAAACTCAACCCAAAAGATCCAAAATCAAACAGAAAAAAAAGAATCACTGAACTGAGAAGTAAACAGGAGAAAACTTCTTTCCTAAAAACAATGTTCATAAAATTGACAACAAACTAACATGGAGACAGCTCCTGTAATACAGTATCACTGATCAAATGCTGCAACATTCGTTCTGAGGAGAAGGTGCACGTCTTGCCACATGAACCCAGCCCCTTCTAAACGTCATTAAAGTCTAGTAAAAAAAATAAATAAGATAAATATAATTTGCATTTATTATATGAATTAGAAGAGCTTGCCAGATGGGGAGCCCTCCTCCAGCACGGCCGTTGTTTTCACAGAGAGAAAAGCACTAGCACTACCCAGCTGTTTGGGGCCGGTGACGTTCCCGCTCTCAGAAAACCACCGCCCCTGGCTTCTCTCTGTAATTAGTTAGAGCTAATACCCTTGGTTAGTCTGCTGAAAAGTCACATTCTGAAAGATCACCCTTGCGAACAGCTGTACTCCTGGGACAAAACGTCACCACTCCAAGCTGTCAGCCAATTCATCTCCAGCAAAAGTCAACCGGGCCATAAATCGGGAGTTCTTTATCTCAGGACAGCAGACCGAGCGGGGTTTAATTGCTGAGCTATGCTAATGAGCCTTGTTTTGCGACACAAGGTGCTTCGTGGTGGCTCTGTTTGAAAACATGGTATCGTAACCCCCGCGAGGGCACATACAATCAGCTTAAAAACACGGCTGTCTGGATACAGAAAAGAAATCACGTAACGGTCCCTTCAGCATGGCACGTTATCAAAGGCATCATTAACAGCTGCTTTGCGGGGTGACAGGAGGGTCTCCCGGGCCAGCTTAGTTCAGTTCGCTCCTATTCTTTCCTCCCTTCTCATTTTTTTTTTCTAAATCATGAGTTGTGTAAACATCGCTGTCAAATCATCTGCAGGGGAACAAAAAGATATCAAGAATTAAGACTTTCCTAGCAGATAAGGGCTGTGCCTGTTTTTAAAAGGAATTTTGAAAACAGCAAAACAAAACAAAACATACCCAGGGAAAAGCAAACAGACAAAAGAACAGCAGCAAAAGTGTTTCTCACTGACTTGTTGAGACAAAACCTACCGTAGCCCAGATTTCACTTTGTTTCTTTTAGATTAGGGGATGCAGTAGTGAAAACAGTATTTTAACATTCACATTTAGGAACAGAATAGCTCAGGTGTACAAGAGCACACCGGTTTCCTTGGCCAGACATCACATGCTGTTTCTTTCGCACCATTAAGAGGAGGCTTGCTTGACACAGAAGGCCCAAGCCACATTTCTGTGGGGAAGGCCAGTGCTCAGCATCTTTAAAAATCAGTAGTATTTAAATATGGCATTATTATTTATATCGTACTACCCAGAGACGTGTGACAGGCACCACAGACCCCATGTGCTAGACGCTCTACAAATATCTATTTCCCCCGTCTCTGCGATCTTTTAACCTGGGGGCCCGACCTAGCATACGCTTACACACTTGAGTAACCACCAACAATGGCACCGCCCTACCGAAATCAACAAAACTGATGAATGGAATGAAATCAGTAATTACCCCTGTGCTTAATTATTTGCAGAACTGGGGGCTAAGTGCTTCATTTTTAGCTTTTCTCTTGAAAAATATTAGTTCTACTCTAGTGTTCCTCACTTTGCGCTCAGTCCCACAAGGAACAGCATGGTCTGGCCTAATTAAGCAAAGCGCTTAACGAACTTGAAGCATGTGAACAAACCCATTGACAAAGCACTGCATTGACTAAGCTCGGCCCCTTGCAAGATGGGACTCCTTAACCCAGGTGTCAGGGGTAACATAACTGGGGAGGGAGACCGGGACCCAAATCCCAGAGCTGCCCAAGGCCGTGTGTGCAGGGTGCTGGGCACCCCTGGGCTTTCCCGGGTGATGTGGGTGAGCCAGGATTCCTGGTAGAGCTGGAGATCCACCCATGAGTCCCCCGTTCCCTTCTTGGATGGCATCTGAGTTTGCCTGTGGGAGAGGCTGCGGAGAGGCAGCGCTGGGATTTAAAGAGAAGCAGCGAATGTTCCCTGTAATTAACTGACTGAAAGTCTTCACGCTCAGAAGCGTATCCCTCATTTAGCACTGGCCACAACTCCCTCCCTGCAGCTGCAGCATGGCTCAGGGAAAGCGAAGAGACAGCTGAGCCCTGCCGCAGCGTGGATGCCCTGGGGACCGGAGGGGAGTGGACCTCCCTCCCTGCCAGGCTGGGAGAAGCACGGGACAGGGATCAGGGCTGCAGTCGGGGACTTGCAGCCAGCACCTCTCCGTACCCGTTTTTCTCCCCTTTTTTGCCAGGCTGAGGAGTTCCTGCGACAGGGCATGTGCACAAGACCCATCTCTCCCCAGGCCTGGGCTGCCTATGATGAAGACTCCGATAGTGGCTTGCTTCTGACAAGCACTCATTTTAGGCCCTTTAGAACATAAAATAATGATAACACCCTCCCCGGAAAAAAAAAAAAAATTCCCCTGGGCCTGTGTAAAATTAGCAGTGTGCTGACTGTCCCACTTTTGCTCCTCCTATGTGGAGCAGCCTGGCTTATTAATACGCTGGACTCATTTCAAGATCCTTTGCTTTCCCCCTTGCAAGGGGAGCCCGGGGGCAGCCAACCCGTTTCTCCCGGCGGTGCTGAGGATGCCCCTGCTCACCCTGATGGCCAAAGCCTCCTGCGTGCCACCCTGGGAAGGCAATGGGAGAGGACAGGGCGAGGAAGGAAGAGGTGGAGAAGCTGCAGACTGCCCTGGTTGCTGCAGGGGAGGAAGAGGAGGGACATGCCCTTTGTTGGCACAAGAGGCTGTCCAGCAATGAGGACTGTATAACCTGAGACTGACAGCTCTGACCCTCCAAGGGGGAGAAGATAAGCCGCAGGTGCCCTCCACCCTTCAGAGCCCCTGGGAGCAGCCTGGCAAGGCAGCAGAGACTTCAGTGCCACTCCCTGGTGCTCAGGAACGGACTGTCCCTCTGTCCTACTCACACAAACACATACATATGCTTGGAAACACAGCACAGCTTAACAGGAAAACTCCTCAAAAGTGGCATCATTACCATAAGCCAATATTAGTATAAAATATGACCTCTACCCACGAGCTCAGAGATCAGTCCCTTGAGACCTGTTACCTGCCCAGGTGAAAACCTCCTGTAATGATTCCCCAGGGTGAGGGAATTTCAGAGGTGCTGTGAGATTTCTTCCAGTGTGGAAGAAAAATCCTGGCAAACCTGCAATGTCCAAAGAGTGACAGGGGAGAAGGGAAAAGGAGAGGTCACCCCAAACACATCTACAAGCAACATGACAGCACGCATTACAGAGCTGTTCAAGGAGAGGAAACCTCACCCAAAAGAACAAAGACCTCAGAAATAAGCTTTTTCATTATGTCACATACTCTGTTCTTTCAGTCCAAACTACAATCTGTTCCAACATTATTTTATTTCCCACTGTTCACGATGAGTGTTGAGGGACTCCGATCCTGACCCAGCTTCCCTGTTCAATACTGATTTAACCTCAACTCAAACAAAACCTTAGAAAATCTGTACTCGATTTGACTCAGATATGACACATTACAATGTACGAAGGGAGAGAGAAAAGGGAAGATCTGGGGGAAAAAAAAAGATGTTGTGTGCCTTAAACAAAAGGAGTGGTTAAACTGCCCTTGCCCCACATAGCAAAACCCTGAGAGCTAAGCCTAAACAACAAATTCATTTCAGTAAACAAAAATCTACCAGAATGGCTCTAGTTTTCTCTGTGCAGTTTTTTTTTTTCACCAATAGGGACATGAAGTTGTGTTGTTTTGTTGGTTTGTTTTTTATTTTTCCACGAGGCATATTATTCCATTTAAGTGCTTGTGCATGTTTATTAATAGAGCAAAAATGAGTGAACAATGAGCTACTCCGAGGAGGCTGAAAGCCTGCACTGGAGCAATGAATCAGAGGAGCAAATCCATTTAGCAAAATGCTCATTTTGAGACATGTTCTTTTCACACTTGAGTTATTTTCCTCTACACCCCAAACGTAGTGACGTGCCAGTCCTGCACCGTGTATCTTTGAGCTACCCCAGCCCGCCCTCCCCACCCACCCCAGGCACCAACCAACAGGGAGGATCCCCGAGCTACCCCTCCTGATGTTGTGCTGCAAGACAAGCAGCGAGCGATCACCGTCAGCTCCAACACGTTGGGAAGCAAGGAACTGTCACTAGAAACCTCTAAAAAACATCCCTCATTGCAGCGAGGCCCGAGGATGGATTGTAAACGAACCGATGTAAAACGAGCACCATTCCAAGTTATCGCTGCGGTGTGGTGGACTCCGGGGTAGGGAGGAGGCCCCGCTGTGCTCAGCGCTGCTGATAAACCCAGTGGAAAGACATTTGCTGGCAGGAAGAAATACATACACAAACACAGACACAAATGTGGGCACAATGCCCAAAGCAGTGGAAAACTAGGTCCCCACAGCTGGTCTTGAAAAGGGAGTCAGAAGAAAGCGAAGCACACCATGAAGATGTGCTACCTCAGGGCACCAGCGAGGGAAAAACACATGTTGTTCACTCACTGTTGAAAGGAATTTAGTAACATGAGAAGAAATACTTCAAGACCAGCTCATCACTTATCATACTCCCCCCCCTACCCCCAGCTTTGGCAGTGACACCTGAACTCCTGCTTCCTGGGGACCACAAAGCTCCCTGAAGATACTAAAGGTCGAATTTATTTTATTCATTTATAGTTTCCAAATGGGATTATTATTTACCAGCCGCCAGTAGCTGTGCGTGCGGCAGTTTCAGCTCTCTCTTGGCTTTGCTTAAATAGTTTCCCAGCCAGTGGGAGGCTGCTGCTGGCTTCAGCGGAGCCCGGACAGTCTCTGATGTGGCCATACCCCACGGCGTACCCCAAGCACCAAACCCCTCTGTTTACAGTATCGCAGTTTCTATGTTCACTCAAACGAGATTAGCTGATTTCAGACAGCGTCAAATGAAAGCTGAGGTTTTCTGTGCCAGCATTTGCCTTTCCAGCCTGCAAAGGCAAGGCTGGAAGATCGGCCTGGCATTCAGTCTGCAGCATGTGACCATTTAATGAGGGAGGTCTACGAATTGCAGGACTAACGCACACAGGCAGAAAAGCAGCTACCCGATGTGACTTGCTTCACTAGAGTGGAAGGACTTTTTTTTTTTATGATTAAGGCCCACAATGGGGAAACAAAGCTGTTCCCTCTTTCACAGCCCTAGCAGGTGACTACGGACAAATTCTATAACCATATTCCACCTTAGGAGTCCCCTACCATAAAAAAAAAAGAAGATAAAAATGCCCTTTCTCACAGGAGGATGGAGCAGGTTCAGGTATTAGTGGGATGAATGGTGCAGTAATGCTTGTGAAATGTAAAGACTAAAATAGAGAAAGCCCTGCTGTGCTAGCTTTAAAAGTGTGCATGGAATAGATGGATCGCAGTGGTCTTTTTGGTCTCTCAGCAGCACCTGCAGCAAATGCAGTTTCATTGCTTCCCTCCACCCTGCCATCCTACCCAACAGCAGTCTGCCTGGAAAAAATCAGGAAGGAGAAACCAGTAAGAACAGCAGCTGCTACAGGCACACCATGGCTGGATGGCAACAAGCATTTCGTGGCCATGCAAGCCACCAAGGGACAGGCATTCCTTCTCTCCCACCTTGAATTACCATGGCTTCTCATGCAGAAGAGCAAGGGGCAGCTCGCTCCTGAGCAGCCTGTCCCGGCTGCCCCGCTCAGGGCAGGGCTGGGCGATCTCCAGAGGGTCCCTTCCAAGTGCCTGGTGGCTCGCATTTGCTCATGAACCTCGTTAACTCACATGAGTCTCCAGCAAGGTTGCTGTCTTGAATGATCACAATAAGAATGAAATTACAGGCTCGGAAGGAGGCAGGACCTCCTGGTGCTCCGTGACTCACCCCAGGCTGAGCAGATCAGACCCAGTTTTAATTCTTCCCTCTGGCAGGACTCCGGTTGGACCTCTTGCAAGCGTACATCCATCTTTGACCTCTTTCCCAACCTTTAGCAGTGAGGAGGAAATAAATTGAAGAGACTGAGACGCTCAGGCACTGACGCAGCAGGGAAAGTGTCTTCTTCCCATTTTTCTTCAGTGTTTGCATCCTTATGCCAACAGACATTGCAGCTACACCTGAAGATTCTGCATTGCCCCAAGACCTGTAGCCCTCACAGCAACAGGGGTTTCCTCGGACTCCGGCAGCACGCAGGCAGCTGTTGAAGCCTTTCAGACCCAGCAGATCAGCGGTGTCAGGCACCACTCAATCCACCAGATACTCCTGACAGTTTGTGTCACCTTTATCTAGTTTGCCTCCGAAGAAACAGCAAAATAGCATTTTCTCTCCACTGTTGCCAGGAGAACGTCACAAATAAACAAGAGAAAGCGAGTAACTAACTAGAAATCAGTAAATCCAAGACAGTAAAGAGGCTGAGGAGATGGCAGCTGGAGTTTGGTTTTCCTCCTCTCTTTCCCTCCTGGTGGTCCTGGAGCTTGCCTCCAACAGCAGTACGTAAAACACTGCTGGGTGCCTTTTTTCCCCTCTAAATAATTTGTCAGCCTTCTGCCTCTGCTTTTAGTTGACAGATTTTTTTTTTTTAAAAACCCACATTTCGGCAATGTCAATATAAAATAAAATGGCGCAGGCGAGGCCTGCCAGGCCTCACCTGGCCCCCGCGCTGCCTCAGGCTGACAGGGAAACGGCGAGTGCGGCTGCGACAGCCTGGGCGCTGGTGGCCTCTGGCCCTGCTGCCTGACACCCCCGGCCGCCCCACGGACACCCCAGCTGCCCCACAGACACCCCAGCCGCCCCACAGACACCCTCGGCCACCCCACAGACACTGAGGGCCCGAGGCAATCGGGAGGAGATGCCCTGCTGCAGCCCCAGCCCACAAGCAGACTGCGCTGCTTCAGGGAAATCTATATAAAATCAACTTTGTCCAGTCCACACAGTTCCACAATTAATGGTGCAGCACGCCAAGTGCACCTTTCAAGCGTTTCATGTGCAACAGTTGTTGCTGTCCTCCCATCATCCCAACTCTGAAAGATTATCCTATCTGCTTTAAATTGCTTCAAACTGTATTTATTTTTTTTCTAGCTTCTTGTCACATCTCTCTCTCCTCCCTTTTCACACATTATCCCCTGGCTTTCCACAGAGCAAGTAAAAGCCAACCCAGATTTTCATATTTCACACCTTTTTTTTTTTTTTTCTTTTTAATGAACGACTTCAGGACTCCCACTGTGCTGGGATTAGCCTTGCTAGATAACTTGTGCTTTTTTTTGCACAGCTGCAGAACAAAAATATTATGGTTATGTACAAAAACAGGGCTTCCCTTCAGCTAACAGCCACGGGAAGGGAGGAGGGCAGAGTTCGACCATGGTTGCAGTCAGCACCGCTCACGTGCTTCAAACCACACTCGACCCGCTGCCAACATGGGCAGCCCCCGTGTTCGCTGTCTATACCTACAGTAACTTAATGACAAAGTTATGGTTGCAGAAAAATTGCTTAAATAATGACAGGTTGTTATGGGACGGCCATCACCCGGAAAGATCAGAGGGACACCTGCCCCAGATCAACATGGGCTGGATAGGCAGCCAGATCTCCCGACTTGGCTGCCGGGCTCACCGTTCCTTGTTCCTAAATGCAGGTTGATTTCTGACCTTAAACTATTTTACAGGCTTCCCTGGAGTACTCACAGTGGTTTCCATGGAAGTCTCCTCTTTACAATGAGATAAAAATGTGTCTGAACTCTTCCTAACGTGTTAGCAAACAGTGAAGGAAAACAAGAAGCCTATACAAGAAAATATTTTAGCTGTTTTGCAAAGACATAAAAATGAGTGATACACAAAATTCCATATTAAACATCTTAAAAATCCAACCCACAATCTCTCATTATGAAGAATATTTTACAATGCAAACAACCTCCTTCAAGTAAATGCAACTATCTGTATCTAGTGAATGAAGCATATAAAGCATGCCCTCAGACAGTATTTTGGGTAGCATTTAATAAAATTTCAAATATTTGGGTGCCATTTGCCACATCACATAGTGTTTATAGGAGTGGGTCTCTCCAAATAGCAGATAGAAGATAGGCTGGATTGTTTAAATAGCTCTGTCCTGTCTAAAAAGCTTGAAATGCTGCAAGCATGGTTACGTTTTATCTGACTTGAGTCCCAGACAAAACGGTAAGAGGAGCAGGGATGGAGTAAGCCCGTACGTAACACAGTGAAAATCAATCATCACCACCTAGACAGTCCAGTCCAGATGATACAGTTCAATTCTGGATTTATACAGATCCTGTATACATTAAAATATTAGCATGGTGTCACCGGCAAAGTTGGTTCAAGGTAAGTCAAAGACACCATAACCACATTCACGGGAATGCCAGAATTTAAACAATTAATTAAATTTATGTGTTTCCTTTCATAGTAACTTTGACCCTCGTATATTATCGTATTTCAAAGCACCTTGAACATCTCTGAATTGCAGTGTTGTGATGTTTTGTGACATTGCTGAACAACAACACAGGGGGCTCTGTCTGCTGTCTTAACTGGTACTGGTAAAAAATAAGCACTCCTGGCACTTGCTAAAACTCCATTAGTGAGATGCAACCCTGTTCTAGGAAGAATTTCACCTCTCTCTTCATTTGCAGATGAATGAGAACCTCTCTCATGCCTGTTCCCTCTCTTGCAGGCGCTGTCATTTCACTAGCGTTCCTCCACACCACAGCGACGGCCACGATCGAAATCACTATCTAAATGAAACCATCTGGATTCTGCGCAGGTGAATTTATGTTGTGCGGTTTTCATGAGTGACAGCACCACATACCTAGAGTCGGGTGAAACATGGCATGTGTGAGAATAAAACAGTGACATTTGAGAAAGTTCTCACAATTTCTGGGAAAAAATCAGAAATGTTAAAATGAGCATTTTTAAATGTTTTATTTCCACAAGGCCAAGACACTCCAGCTTTATAGATCTGACAGCTACAGTTGCTGAAACAACACTAAGAAGCGTTTTGAACTAACCATAAGGTTTTAAAACTGTTGTTCAAACACTGATGAATTCCACATGTGTGAAACACTTCCATTTCAGTAAAAGCTTACAAGTTTTCAAAGGGACACATTTAAGTTCCAATACACATGTAATACACATCTCAGCTCTCAGGAGCACCATAAATTTAAAGAAAAATCCAACCAAATCTCAGCACCATTCATTTTTTATTATCGTTGTTATTTTATAAACTTGCATAAAGTCAGCTCAATAACATTAGCTTTCAGTAGCATGCACTTTCCATTTTTGTAACATTTGGGTGTTAAACTTAGAGGAAAGTCTGTTTATTAGTTTAGGAAACAATGGTGTTTATTTGCATTTTTTTTTTTCAAATGGGAAGAGCATTCATATTCATCTGGAAAGCTATAACAATTTGGTACCAAGACAAAGCTGCTGAGAAAATCAAGATGATCTCTTCAGAAATGTGAATGGCAGAGGAATCTCTACACAACTAAACATATTTAGGAACACATATTTTTGCTTTCCTTAGCTATTAAAAAAAAATCCAAGTGCCCAAAACTGGCAAATTACCAGGAAGATGGCAGCAAATGTTTTTGTAGCTCTTCTCACCTGAGTGAGACACAAAAGTGGAATATGTTGTCACTGTGGCTCTTTGTGTCTCAATTATCTCAATAATATGATTACAATGAATGAATAAGATAAGGATAAAGCTAGCAGGAGCCTTCCCATTAATTTCAGTGGAACCAGAATTTGAGCCCGTCTTTTTAAAGGACTGGGATCCAAGGACATACTGGAAATCTGCATTTCCATTTGTGCGTGTGCATTTACATCTGCTAAGTGGCCTGTATCATTGATTTTTCTGTCTATCCAAGAAAACAGGACTTAAACATTTTAATAACATTTTTTCTCCATGTCTCTCTCTCTCCACAGTCCTGGCAGCCTCACCTGACACTGCTCTTACTTTCAGGTCCCAAAGCAATGGCTTTTGCTGATCTCCTTCCCCAGCAGTAAAACACATTTCCTCATCACCAGCCTTGCTCACCACTAGCGAGTACGTCTTGGTTACCTGCGTGCCAGCCACAGCTTAAAACACAAACATATCCACTTTCCCTCCAGCAGCGATGCTATCTTTGGAAATCTGGCTTTTCCCATGGATGTTTCATACACAAAATTATGTGACAATGGATTATACCTTATTTTAGTTAGCCTGCTACTGGAATGGTCCAAAATACCCACCCTTTCATCCTCCCAGCAGCCCAGGGGCCGTAGTAAGACAACAGTGCCTATATATAGGGCATGTGTTTACACTGAACCGGCTTGGTGTCTTTGTGAGATGAAGTGTTTTGACATATGTACTAACCTTGATGCCACAAAATGCTGCATGACACCCAACCTAATACACTTCACTGACTGAGAAACTAGAACAGCGCAGAACTAACCTGGCGCGCAGCAAGTAACCCAAAAACCGTCTGACAAACCTCCAGCTGCAACTGTAAACAAGGCATCGTCATGCGGAAGTTTCCAAGAAGCTCCACAGCAATCTATTCTCAGCTATGTAAAATCCTTACTGGAAGAAAACATGAAATCATGCTCTAATAGAGTCACAGATGACAGAACGCGGAAATGGGATAACTGGGGGAGAGGATTTGTTGCTGCCAGGGAGCTGACCAGGTTGCATGGCCGAGGGGAGACACGGAAGCCCCGTGTGCTTTGGTGGGGCCAAGAGAAGTCCCCCAGCACCATGCGGACAACAGATTTGGGGATCAGGGTTGGTCATCAGCTGAGCACAAGCACAGTTACTACAGGCCCAAGTAAGCATTAAGGACCCTGCTGTAGCGGGAACGCGCTGTACCTCCGTCTGGACCACAGCACCCTGCTTTCTCAGGGTCCTGCTGTGATTTTAAAATCTTCTCTCCCAGACTCTTAGCAAAGACACAGATCTTCTGGCTTACAGTTTAACTCCTTGGGCAGCAGGTGATACAAATGCTGAAAACCAACAGGCATAAGAGACCACTTGGACACCAAAAACATACAAGTGCCAAGGGCTTTGCGTGGAATTTCAGATAGTGTCTGTATTTTTAAAAGTTACGGGGAGGGTTACGCATGGAAATATCACTCTTCGGTATCCACCCACTACAAGACACTGTCATAAACAAAATACTGAGCTAGATGAACCTTTGGTCTGAACCTATTTTTATGTCCCTACTCAGTGGTACATAATATTTGAGTATCGCACTGCAGCAAAGCATGCAAATTTTTCTGTGCTCCTGGCATTACTCGTGCAATTCCTGCTGGAGGGCCATGTTAAATTTAGAGCCCACAATTCGTAAAGGATGTTGACAAGTTGCAGAGAGCTCAGAGAGGAATATGACGGATGGAAAAACAGCCTTTGCAGTTGCAGATCCAAGGAGCTCCATCTATTTAGCTTAAGAAGAGAGGAGGCTAAGGGATGGCTTGGTTAAAGACTGTCAGCGTTTACAGGGAGAATGAAATGTTGAGATCAGGGTCCTCAATTAGCATAGGAAAACCTGGACACTGAAAACAGACAAGTTCTGACTGGAAAGCTGGGGTGCATGTTTAACAGTGCAAATAATGAATTTATTCCCAAAGCCAGAGCTGGAGCAGACAGGATGATTCTTCATTACAGGGTTTTCTTAATAACATTTGGATGTTTTTTTCTTAAGAAGACATGCTGAAATTCAAACAAGCACAAACAGAAGCAGCCTTGTAACTTGTACCATCCAAGGAAACAAACGATAATGCTCCCTTTTGCTTTTATAACATTGATAGTCTTCTCTCCCTTCTGTCAGCAGTCCTGACAGTAATTCCAAGTGTGTAATGGATGTGAGTATAATCCTGAGCACAGATCCTGTGTTTGTGCAAGCACCAAGTAGCTCTCTGGTCTCTCTGCAAATAGTCTCTCACCTGCATGTGCTTTGAACCATAAAATAGCATCTTAGTGGTGGCACCGGTGCTTCAGCTCCCCACCTCTCGAAGCCAGGAGCAGTTGTGCCCATGTCACCCCCACCAATGCTCCCTCATCTCTTCCTGGTGCCCACCAACAGTGGAGAATCCCTTCAGGCACCCTGGCCTGAGCAACTTCAACTTGTCCTTAATTACCCATTCTGTGTCTCCCTAATACCCGATCTCAACCACCCTCACTGTGCTTTAAGCCCATTCCTCTGCGTCCTATCCAACAGGATCACGGAGAACAGATTATTCCCTTCTTTGAGGGTGTTTAAGACCATTTTCATGCCTCGCTGCAGTCTCCTCCTGACTTGACAGCACCAATTTTTTCTACCTTTCCTGAGAGGTCACAGCTCTCATTAGTTTTGCTGCTGGACTCACTCCAAGTGCACCTCCTCTTGTGTGAAATGTGACCCCCCCAAACTCAGCACAAGGCTCCAAGCGTTGCACACACACCAAAATCCCAAGATCTGTCACGTGCGTCTGAGAGCAGAACTTCACCCTCTTTTAATCCCATCTCGTTTATCCGCAATATAACATTTTGCACATTATCACCCCAATTATAAAGGCTTGTAGGTGATAATGAGATTCCACTGGATATATTCCAGCAGAGCACATTCTAGGTTTTACTAACTTCATTAACCAAGAAAAGCTGGTTAATGGCTGAAAGGAGCAATGATGCACATAATCATACCAGTTGCTTTGCTACTACAATTATATTATTAAGATGGATCTTTGAGGTACAATTTCCATGTATAATTAGTGGTTTATCCCTTCAGGAAAGGAAAAAAAAAAAAAAACCACAAAGCAAAACACCCAAAGGTTTGAACAAAATAGTTCTTACTAAAACAAAAATGAAGTCATGCTCTGAGGGTCAGACTCAGAATGGGATGTGTGAGAAAAGAGGAGCAGAAGAACTTGGGAACTTAACACAGGCTCCCAGGAGACGTGAAATGCCGAAGTGCAAATTGCAATCCACTCACACGCTGCTGCGCACAGAGACCTGCCCACGGGAGCACCCAGTCTTCCCCCCTCCCACCCGACACAAGCACTACGCCTCGGAGCTGCAGGACCCAAGCCCTGACCCTCAGAGACCTCCAGGAACCCTTCCCAAACAAGAGGTGTTTGACCGGAGATGTTTACATTAACAGTCTGACGGGCATTCGCCTTCTGGTGCAGCACAAAACACTCTGAGAAACAACTCCCTGAGATTGCCTCTCTTTTCCTAGAAGATCGGAGGGGGTCAGACTCCAAACCCCGATCTCCTCGGTTCAGCTGGAGGATACCCCCAACGTCCCCACACATTTGCTGGAAATCCCAGAGTGGAGGTGTCGAATCCTTAATGAAGGCTTCCTTTCCCCAAAATCTTCAGTCTCAAAGTTAACTATGACTTCTGAGAAGACAAAAGATCCCAGAATATAACAGAAACATAAAACATTTAGACTGGTTAAAAATTCTTTCCTGTTGTTTTCTTGACTTCAGTATTCTTCAGTGGTTTCACTATTTTCTTGGTCATTACTGTTCTTCCCAACAGAGACCACTTCCATTTCAGATTAAGAAAACCAGCACCACTGAGCAAGCAAAACAATGAAGAACCCTGTTTACTCCGAAAACTATTTTACTCCGTTACTCTCTTTTACTCTGTAAAATCAAGCAACAAAACAGAAAACAAGAGTGCTAGTTTTCAAGTGCAAGCCTGTTTTTATCAGATGCTTTCTCCTACAGTTAAACCAGCTTGACAAAAAAATGCAATGACTGTTTTTCACTAGGATTTTCTTACAAATTTAATCAAGTTGTCAGAAGAAGTACTGTTATCCTCACCATATGAAATTAATATATCAGGAACTTATCTACTGCCTTGCATGTGTGTATGACATTTATATGGATCAACTAATATATATGTCTTCTGCTTGGTAAAATTTCACACAATAAAAAAAAAAGTCTTCAGAACTGAATTTGCAGTCGTCTTGAAGTCCTTGATATGGCTGGCTCTGCCTAGGAGCTTAGCAGGAGCCTTTGCTGGATTTAATCAGCCAGGCAGACCTCAGAAATTCTGCTGGAATTCTTGTTGCTCTTAGAAATATGCACCAGCATTTGCTAAGTCAGGTTCAGAACTGATTCAGAAACTAAAAGCAATAAATCCTCACGCCAAGTATCAAGCCCTCTCAAGTATATCCTGGAGCAGTAATTTCTGGAGAGGCGGAAAACATACAGGAATGCAGAGCGTCTAGCCAAAATTTTATTTGAAATACTCTTTTCAATGAATCCAAAGACTTGTCCAAAATGCAAAGCCTCTGCTTTTTCCCAAATGCTTGCCCTTCCACTTCCATGACCTTGTACAGGAGACGACAAGGTGTGAGCAGCACACGATGCAATCAGTACATAAACTCATGGCCACCCTCTTTAATTTAAGTAAGCAGGAGTTTCATGAGCAATATCAACTGAACAGGATTTTACCTGGCATTGCACGCGACCGTAACATCTCCCTGTGCTTTAAAAACTCTGCAGCCTCCTGAAATCTAACAGAAACTGCCAACTTGAGAAAAACTGCAAGTCCTGTAGCAAGGCCTATAATGGGAAGCATGTAGTTAAGGGTCTGCTGAACTGGGTTCTCATTTATTATTATCCTGGAGTTAAAAGAAAGCGTGAAACAGCATTACACACAGGCAAAGCCGACCGACACTTCAAATTTAGATGTGTGAAACCTCTGAAATACCAGACCCTCCAAGAGGCACTGACAGGCTCTGACACACAGCTGCTGGGGCAGGCTCTGACAGAGGCACACGAAAATAACCTGCCAGCCACAATAAGCTCCAAAGATGAAACCTTGACAACACTGGAGACCAAACCAGCCAGGATTTCAACCCTGGCATTTCAAACACACGGGCCAGGTCGCAGGCTGGTGTCGGTGGGTGCAGTCACATCGGCTGCTGTCGAGCAGCTCAGCGTGGATCAGAGCTGCCGGTCCCCAAACACCCATCCTGCCTGGTCACTTCAACTTCAGTTTGAGATATCCAATAATAATAGAGTACAATAATACAGAGCTTCATTTCATTCCTTATAAAACTGTAAAATGATCGTGTTTTCTGCTCTATTTCAAGTTCACAGGATCTGGTTTTCAGTTTCAACATGAGTCTGATTTGCTATAAGACAGAAACCTCATTCGACATTGAGAAATCGAAATGCTGATAGAATTTATTATGCTTCCCTGATGTATTTATAAAATGCATAAACACAAATTGTTCTTAAACAAAAAACCCTTTCAGTTTTCATAAAAACTGTTTGATTTTCCCATAAACAGTATATATGAATTTCTATGCTACTTTGACATTCTTCTCCATGAGATATTAATGTGAGTTACTATATCCTCAGGAAAAATATGCTTCTGCTGATAAACATTTGATTCTTGGCTTGTGTTTGTGTTCTGCAGCAGTTTGGACGGGCAAGTCAAAACCCTGGCTGGTCATCTACGACCTTTACGTTCTCCTCTAAATTCCACACATTTGCAAGAGATGATGGAAGAGCTGATGGTGTCTACTGTTATCGGCCACAATAATTTGAGTGGATACATTTTTGATTGTTGAAATAGCCTTGTAATGGATTTTTTTTTTTCTGAACAGCTACTATTTCTAACACCTTCAGCAGCGCTCTGAATTTGAAGATTTAAAAAGTTTCTGTGTCGAGAAAACACTTTGCCTCCTGAAAACTAGTTCAGCTTCAACTTTTCTGGGGAAGAGTAAAATGAGTTTCTCTCCTCTCTGCAGTGTCAGCCCCCAAAACACGCTGCCAGCCCTGGAGAGGGCTCAGCTGTCGCCTCAGCAGCCCCCATGCATGCCCCCATCCGCGCCTACCGCTGTGGCCACAGCCAGACCAATGCTGCCAGACAGCAGTCTGGGCTCTGCTGAAGGCTCAGGTTCAAACCATACAGGATGCAGAAGATGCCGTTGCTAGAGATAAAATCATCTGCTTGACACAGGATAAAGGATGTCATTCTGCTGGAAAGTCAAGCTCTCGACAGCCAAGCAGAGACATATTTAGGTTGCCCCTAAAACTTTCTGCTATGATGTGCACATTACTTACATGATCACTACTTGGATTCTCCATGCCATCCAAAGCCCAGCTTGTACAGTGCCCAGGTTATGAGCTAGCTCATCAATATTTTACTCCATGTCTTTCAACCGGGGACATTTGTCAAAGTCTGTAGTTAAAAAGCATTACTCATTTCTTTGTGGTTCTCTAGGAGCTGGTCTGGCATCACAGCCCCAGCTCTGGCAGCCCAGTTCCTCACCTGAACCTTGAACAGATATCACTGCTGTCACAGACAGCTGGGAGGTTTTGCTACGTGCCAAGCCCTGGGAGCCAACAGTATAGTTCTGCTTCACTGGGGACCCATAACTCACACCCATAAAATGAAGGTTAACATCGTGCTGTGTCTTCACCAGGCAATGATGTACTCTTGGAAGCACCTTTATTTTTTCCTCTCAGCTCCTTCCAGTTGCCTGCATGCAAAGAGGTGGAGCAGCAGTTCTTAGAGAGCTGGCTACCACCAGCTGCTCTGCATTTTCGATGGCTGAATCAAATTAAAAGACAGCTAAAAATACTTTATGTTCTCCACCAGCTCTGTTTGCCTGGGTAAACGTTTGCTGCAGTTGCCTGAGGACTGTCATGTAATACCAAGACGGCTGAAGACAACGGATCTGGACAGTCGCTCCAATCTCCAGCACGGTGCATGAAAGTCGTGGTCTACATTGTGGAGAAGTTTGATATGTCGGCACAGAAACACCTCGTGTTTGGTTACGGCAGAAGCAGCCCACTGGGCTCAGCACATACCAGAGGAAGGTGAAACCACCACTGCCTCCTTTGCAATCAAACAGATTTCAGCCTCCTTGAATGATCAGCAGGAAAAAAAAAAATCTTCAAAGACAGACTCCCAAAACCAAGTCATATTTCACAGCTGGCTTTTACTTAGATTAGATATTAGAAAAAAAAATTTTTACAATGCGAGTTGTAGAGCACTGGAACAGGTTGCCCAGAGAGGCGGTGGATGCCCCATCCCTGGAAACATTCAAGGCCAGGCTGGATGAGGCTCTGAGCAACCTGATCTGGTTGGAGATGTCCCTGCTTCTTGCAGGGGGGTTGGACTAGATGACCTTTGAAGGTCCCTTCCAACTCTAACCATTCTATGATTCTATGATTCCCTAATTGTCCATCCCAGTGTATTTTTGCCAGTAAAAGGGCTCAAGTAACTTCATTGCATTTCTTACCAAGACCCCCGTGCCAGCTCAAGCTCAAGCCCTCCTTTCCCCACAGCCTGAGCCAGAGCCCCCAAGCACCGCTCTCCCTTTCGAAAAGCAAACACTGGGGAAAGCCGTTAGCCCGTGGGCGCATCGAACATCGTCACCGAGGCCTCTGAGCAGACTCCAAGCTGAAGCTCTGCTTTCACGGCCTGTGTTTGCATTCTCCTCTGAAACCTAACTCGCCTGTGTTAGTCCCACCAGCTGCTTCCAATCTTCTGAACAGAAGGATCGCTCTGTGCTATAAACTTCGGCTTTCCAAACACAAGCATCATGTGTTAAGCCAAAATCTTTAGATCGGGTCCCCAAAAACTAGGCTGGGAGTCCAACCAGCACAGGCTGTATCTTTCCTGTGTCAGCAGACACCTAATGTACTTTCAGTGCTGTCAGAAAGAAACCACTCCTTGATACTCCAGAAGGGGAAAAAAAAAAAAAAAAAAATTTAAAAGTGGCGGTGAAGCTAATATTTTAAAAGACCCTTTTGAGAACTCGCCAGCCTCCTGGGGGAGCTTGTCAACATCTCCCACATTAAATAAAAGTCACTTTAACATCCACAGGGGTTTTAAAGAAAAGCTGGAACATATCAAAGCTGCTGGGATGGCAAGCTTCATAACGTGCACAATACATCAACACTTACAGACACTAAATCCTCCTCAGCCTCAAGGGAGCTAACAGTCCCCCCGAGTAAGCTCTTTTTCCTAATGTATCTCTGAAATGAACTGCTAATCTCCTCTCTAAACTTGACAGCTGTCCTGCATGCACTCAAAACCCCCTGTGCTTAAATCCTTCTATCGTTCTTGTTAAATGACTTGTTAGATCATTTTTCCTTTAATATGAAGAAAGAAATCTTTCCTCCAACCCTATACCAAGACCTTGCTGACCTGCTGTTGGCGTGCACGACAGCGGCACCACATTGCTTTGGCCTCGCAGGTTTCGGAGGCTTCCTGGGGAGGCGGCGATGTCCAGGGACACCAGAGCCGTGGCACATAGGGCAGCGCTGCCCAGACAGGCAGTCAGCAGCCAGGCCTGGTTTGGTGACCCAAAGTGTCATGGCTCCATCCCTTGGGAGCACCATGGCAGGTACAACAGCGTCCACTGCTGCAGCTCCATAGCTCTGTATTTTTTTTTTTTACAGATATATCTTCCCAGGAGCAATTCTGGGCTCAACAAACTCCAGTGGGTGCTCCCATACGGGTCGCCCCGAGCAGATTACTCACTCCCAGCAGATCCGACGGCTTCCTGCACTCACTGCTGCTTAAATCTGTCACACGGCTTCTCGCTGCTCTGAGGGACGGCAGGAGACTTTCCCCTTCGCTAGGCAAAGTTTGGCCCGTGGTGTTGAATTCACGGTGCCAACAGTTATTTGTCACTTCTGCTCCAGCTGCCAGTTTCCAGGGTTGCTGTGCAGCCTTGCCACGAATACTCACATAAGACACCTGTGGTCTTAAACTGTCAGAGTCCTTACGAGGGCTGCCAAAAGGGTGGTTTGGGATAGAGTCAGAAATAGTCCCGACCTCCAGTTGAGGACAAAGCAGTAGTTTTTCATGCAGTTCTCAACGTTTCAAATGAAAAACATTTTCAAAGAACACCAAAACACCAATGCCGCATCCTTCCTAGAAGCAGCTATTTTTCCATTAGCTGTTCATGACCCTATTTTTTGTTTACTGTTTGAAACTCTCTGATGAAAGAGTTTCACTGAGACATTGATTTGTTCCAACGCCAACAGCGGCATTCCCTACTCTTGCACCAGCACTGCGACGTGCCACCCAACGAGCGAGGTCCGTTGAGGTCTGATGACGCCCGACAGCTCTGCAGAGACATGACCCCTCAGTCAAGCTGTTGGGTCTTTGTTCAACATCCAGAACGTGAGGGGCCATTTGCAAAAGTCCAGACAGGGAAAGCAGCAGAATAACTTTTGCAACGTACCTTGTAGGCTTGGATTGCCGACGCACACGAGCTGTGCCAGAGCTGCCAGTTGAACAGAGGGTGCTGTTACAGCAGGGCCGGTCACGGGTATCTATCCTTCACAGTATTTCTCTAGCGCTTTACGCCGCTTTGTGTTCTTCATCACTCCCTGCATTAGCAGTGAGGGGAACAGGACCATTTTCCTTTCTGCCTGTCCTACTTCATGCTACAGTATGAATGATTTGAAATCACTCTCCAAGATTTCCTCTGAAAACGTTTGGAGAAGATGAGCGACAACTGCCCCAGGATGTGACGCTCGACCACGCTGACGGATCACCCTGTGCCATTTCACCCATCTGTTACCTCTGCGTGGCTCCAGCACAACCTGCAAGCACTCACCCCTCACGAAAATCAGGCATTTATGTTCACACATCCATTTGTGTTCAGAGAGGCAGTGCCCCCGTGCCTCACCGGCCAGGCCCTGAGATACTCCACTGAAGAGAAAAAAGGCCTGTCACCTAACCAGGCCTCAGAGGAGGGCTCTAGGCTGAGCCTGACACTGTGAAATGTCCCTGTGGTCACCTGGTGCAGACCCGTGTCCCACCATGGGCATGGCTCTGGAACAAGATCTCTTCTGCAAATGTTTTCAGTACGGACAGGAGCCCCGTTTTCCACCCAGTGCATTCACGCTCTGAAACGCTGCTTCCAGCCGTCTCCGCTCCCCACAGCTGCCCTCATCGTCCCTTGGTCCTCGGCACACCCGCCTCCCCCCCACTTCACGGGACTGGAGAAGCGTATCAAGGCCTTATGGCGCAGGAAGCCATCCCCTGGGGAGGTGATTTCTGATACCTGAGCTTATGAAACCTGCCGACTGCAGCTGCAAACAAACCACACCACAAAGCCGCTTTACCTGCCGGGTAGATTTGTCAGACCTACAAATCGAGGCCGTGCACAGGGGAGACGGATTTACTACTGACAAAACTCCACCCACTGCGCTCAGCCCAGCAGCTCTTACCAGGAGCTGGAAATTAATAGGATTTTTAATTGCGGCTGCATTTTTAACTCCTCTTGCCCAAATGGAAGAGCATGCATGTGATGCTTCCAGCAGGAGGAGGTGGTTTTGGGGGGGCCAGACCAGGTGGGAATCACCAGGGGCAGATTTGGGTCCCCTCGCCACAGCCCCGTGTCCAGAGGCACGGCACTGACCAGAGGGGCCAGAGCTGGGCCACCGAAACCCGGACTCGTCAGGCTCGTGGGGTGGGAGCTGCGGGACACCCCTGCCCACTCTGCCACCTGGGGTCCCTCGCACAGCACCCTCCACGCGAGCCCACCACGCAATGCACTCACAGCTTTGGCATAGGTTGGGTCTCTTTTTTTTTTTTTTTTTTTTCGGGGGTTGAATCTACCCAACGGGCTGCACACACCCGAGTGGCATCCAGGAGTGCGTG
>WHYT01016668.1:312002-337352 GCA_009806455.1 Tetrax tetrax | reverse complement strand
GGGGGGGTACCTGGGCACTGGCAGGGCTGTGGGGGCGCCCAGTGGGGCTGTGCAGCCAGGGGGAGAGCTGCCTTCTTGCCTGCTAATAGCACAGTGTTTTAATCAGGATACAACGTGCTGTGTTTCGGGTTTTAAAGTAAACATCCGAGTAATTTTCTTCACCAATCTTAAAACCGGGGAGCAAATTGTTATCAGACCTGCACCCTGTTACTTGCTTGGTGACCTCTCCAAAATCACAGTGTCCTGCCCGGCACGGCGGGAGAGCAGTGCTGTGCCCCACAGTCACCCGTGAACCATTCCGCTAGCAAGCGTGGATGATCCCCGTGTCTGATGTGCATCTTTTGGGAAGGTCTGGGAGGAGAGAGCATCGAAGTGCATGCTTGAAAATGTAACAGCCCTGGGCTGAGGAGCGAGCGGAGCCTTTTCTGCTGAAGGAAAGGCAGGAGGAATGGCAGAGAGTAAGCTCAGATGCAGCTTGTGTTTGTGGTGAACAGGAAGGTGATGGGAAGCCTTTGGAGAGAGGAGACCTGGACAAAGCAGAACGCTGTGACTGTAGGAGAACGGTGGAAGGGGAGACTGCATGTTTGAGGGAGAATGTGGCTTTAATTCATTGCAAGATGAGAGGAATCCACCCATGTGTGGTTAACAAATACCCTTAACGCCATGTAGACTGTACAAAATGTAAGACTGATGCTGAAGACCTGGACCCTAGGTGATGGCAGCTCCTTGGTGCCGAGTATCAGAAAGGGCTAAGTTGCTTCTAATCCTCAAGAGATCAAAAATAGCTTTTTTTTTTGTGTGTGAGTCAGAGGCAGGAGAAGGGGCAGCAGCAGGTCTGTAGGTTGCTTAGGAGTCCTGCGGAGCCAAAAGGCAGGTGCCCAGGTTCTCGGTGTGGAGAGGGTTAGGCTGTGGATGGCTTGACCAACACCTGGGGCGTGGAGGGGCGCTCGGTGGCCCTGCCAAAAGTGGGGAGGTGACAAGAGCCTTGTGCAGGAACTGCTGGGGCATCACCAGGAGGGTGAGGAAGGAGGTGGAATCTGACAGAAAAAGGGAGGTGGGAAAGTGAGAGGTGATGCAGGTTTGTGTGGATTCCTTTTGATAAGCTGCTCAATGGTGTGGGCATTGAGAAGGAGGGGCTGGGGTTGGTTACTCCTCACTGCTCTTGAGTCACAGCTGCAGCGATTAGGAGGGAGAAACTGGTTTTGTGTGGAAGTGTTCTCTTAAATCTTCATCAAATGGCTCCAAAGATGGTGTCAGGTCTAATTACCAAATGCAGCGGGGCTTGCATTAAATAACACTTCGTAGTGGCCGCAGCTACCCTCTCCTCTTGTTGAATTGTCTCATTCTGTGGGGTTTGCGCCGCGGGCTCCCCATAGCTGTTGGAAGTCAGGTGTGTTTGGGTTTGTGATGCTTGGTTCATGTCCACTGTATCTGTACCTGCCACACGTTAGAATCCAGCCCAAGTGTGATGGGAAGAGTTCTCTCCTGTACTTTGGTTACCTCCTTGTGGGAGGTTTGAAGACCAACACATGCAGTTGACTGTTAGTGGACAGGAAAGCAAGAAAGGTCTCAGAAAAATCTTTCTGGGGCATTTTCTGAGGGGAAATTCTGGCACAACTGGGCGGGAGGTGTTCCTGGCAGTGCTTGTTATGTGCCAACCCCTCTGCTCTGGTCTGTACCTTAAGCTACTGTGTAGCAACAGCTCTGTTGCAGCGCCTGGAAATCCGTGGGGACACATGAATACTCCTGCCTTTGAGGGCCCCGGCCTTTAGCACTGCCTGTTCCTTCCCTCTGCCTGTGTAAGAGGGGAAAAAACTGCTCCTGTACTGATGGCCTTGGCCTGTCGCTCCCGGCTCCCCTCCCGCCCCACACACGTGCTGCGGGAAGGCCGAGAGCTGCACGCCCTGGGCATCTGACTGATGTCTTACAGGTAAGGCGGCAGAGTAACAGCTTCAAAGGACTGGTGAGGGGGAAAAAACAACCCAGACTCCTCCAGAGAGGAGATGACCACGTTCAGCAAAAGGCAGCAAGGCTCTCCAGTTGCTTTAAAGCGCATTCCTCAGAACAACTTGTCCTTTAAAGTTTTCTACGTCATGTCTCCCAAAGACTGAACCTTAAAGCCAGTTTGGTATTTTTTTAAGTAAGCTGCTGTGATTTCCTGTGCACCAGCACACTCCTTGTGGCACTGAGTAAGAAGGAGCATCCTTGTTCTTGGTCACTCTGAAAAGCTGATCACAAGTGAGAGTGCTTATAGTGTTACTCTGATTCCTTGAATCACTGGAAGCAATTTACGTTGGTAACTTAACTCTTGGGAACAGCAAATAGCTACGTCTGAAAGCAGCCTGGGGTGGAGCTCTTACATGCTCCACAGAAGAGCTGCAAGAAAAGCAAGGCTGATATTACTTTCATTTATTCTGCAGGCATCTGCAAATCAAAAGATTACAGCCAGTCACTTAAACCAAGTCTTTTATCTTCAGAGAATCGCTTTATTACAGGGAAATATTCCTAAGCGTGTAAGTGACGGAATCTTTTCTGTAGTGATAATTCTGTAAGAGGAACGAACACAGAGTATTGAATAGCCTGTTATTATCCTCGGTCTTGGCAAAAAGCAAGCTACTTCTAATTAAAAACTACTTTCAGATGCATTGATAACTTGATCCAGCTGAAGTCAGGCAAGTCTGTACCTGTCTTTAGTGGAAGTCCTGTCTGGATGGTTTGCTCTCTTACTGGAGACAGTCTGCTAACAGTCACGTGGGGAGGCAGGTAATTAATTCTAATATGCCTGTAGTCTGGGCAAACAGAAGAGTGATGTGCTAAACCTTCAAATGTGGAAAAAGATGTAGCAAAGCCAGTGAATTGTCCTCCTGCCCGAGAGTGAAAGGACTAACAAAGCTTGAATTGCAGCAAGGGAGATTTTGATAAGCAGAAAGCACTGGAATAGTTTGAAGAATCTCCATCCTACCATAATCAAGTAAATTAATAATTCTTTTTAAGGGCAAGACCAGACAAAGTGTGGAGCATTTCAGTTCTAGCTGGTCCTGTGATGGAAAAATAGGAAGGATCAAAGATGCATTCCCTTTAGGACAAGATTTCCAGTACTCTTCCTGTCTGAGATTGCCAGGAACCGTAGCTCCCCAGTGTGCTCCCGATCCTGCTCATGACCCTGGTGTGACCAAGGCTGTGACGGCCCTGAGCTGCAGTTGTGGCTGTGCCCCAGCTGGCGTGGCACCACTTCATTCATTGCCCCTGCCCTGCCCTGCCAATTCTCACCAAATACTGATCTTACTTGATTTTTCAGAACAAAGGCACTTCAGAGAAAATACAATTCTAACGCCTGTACCCTGCTTCTGCTGAGCACCCTGATGGTCCCCAGCCCTGCCCACCAGCTGGGGATCACTCTGGGCTGCTCCTAGAGTAGGAAAGAAACAGAACTGTTCCTACCTGATCATCTGCCTTGCTCCTCCCCTGGTGATCTTTTTGGCTGAGCAATATTTGCATCCATGTAACCAGCAGCAGCCTTAAGTCCTGACTTCTAAATACAGCATGTGACAGTTTGTATCCTTGTAAGGTTCGCTGAACATTTTAGATGTTTAACTGAATATGAATCGATCACAGCGAGGCCTGATGAATTCATTTGACTTCAGTGTGTTACAGGTAATGAAACTCTGTGTTGATGTGTAATTACGGTGGTAGATGGAGGTTTAGCTGTTGGGGTTGGTCAGTAGTGGGTTTTGATCACTGTAGTTAGTATTCTGTCTAAAATGATCAAGCAGTCAAATAAACACCCTGGCATGTCTGTAAAGCTCACATCCTGCAGCTTTTTTCTTGAGCTGCTGAGTCTTGAGAATTTTACATGTGTTGGCAACATTATCACAATCTCAAATAACGGAAGTTAAGAACACAGCTTTGGGAACACAGGAGGTGTAACCACTCTTTACATCTCTGTGATGACTGGAGAAAGGCAAGTGTTGCACCCATCTTCAAAAATTGCCAAAAGGACCATCTGAGAAACAACACACCAGATGATGTCACCTCAATCCCTGGAAAAATCATGGAGGAAGTCACCTGGGAGCATGTTTTTGGGCACATGCAGGGGAAGGTGACTGGGACCAGTGAGCGTGGATTTACTGAGGGTAAATCATGCCTGCCCCAGCTGCCTTCTACAACAAAATAACTTTGTGGACAAGGGAAGGAGCACTGGATGTTCTTCATCCTGACTTTAGCAAGGCCTTTGACACTGTCTCACACACTATTCTTGTGCCCAAGTTAGGATGTTACAGCCTAGGTAAGCGGACAACCAGGTGGGCAGAAAAACTGGTTGGATGTTCAGGCCATCGTGGTTGATGGGCTGGAGTGGGGTATGGCAGGAGTCTGTCTGGGGAGCTGGCCTGACACCTTTCTCAAGGACCTGGAGGCAGCAGCAGGGTGCCCCGCCAGCAGGTCTGTGGATGACATCAAACTGGGAGGACCAGTCAATACACTGGGGCAGGGCTGCCATCCAGAGGGACTGAGACAGGCTGGGCGGGAGCCTGCTGAAATCCTACAAGGAGAAAGGCAGAATCCTACCCTGCCAAGGAAGATGGGGCAGGGGCAGGGGCTGGCTTAAATGCTGCCAGGGCTCCAGCAGGCAGGAAGCTGAGCAAGAGCCAGCAGATCCCTGGGTGTCTGAACAGGACAGATGAGGGAAGAGAACATCCCCCTCAGGACTCACCAGACATCATCTTGACTACTGCAGTCAACAGTGGAAGAGGTTGCCCAGAAATGTCACGCAGTCTCCATCCTTGGAGGTTTTCAAGACACTCAGAGTAACACAGCCTGACTTCAGAGCAAGAAGCTGGACTGGGGAGCTCCAGGGCTCTCTGTTAATGGGAATGATCCTGTAACACAGAATGCAAGGACAGCAACAGGTAGCTGAACAGCAGCAGCACCCACTACCACAACTCCAGAAAGCACACTCTATTACGCAAGAGCTGCCACTCTCTAGTTCCATCCTTTATAGGACTGTATGAGGCACAAATAAACATTTTTGTCTGTTTAGAAAATACTACTGTTCTGAAGGAATTCTGTGGCTTAACAGGCAATGAAGTGACAGGCTCCAAAGGCACAAAGATCTGGCCCTCAGATGACTATGACAGCAAATTTTTTTCTGGAGAAGTGAACAGGCCCTGGAAAGCTCAGAAGAGGACAAGAAAAGGTCAAGAGGAGGATTACAATTTTTGTTCACAAAGTTCACATACCAAAATGAAACCAGGTTTCTCAGGAAGAAACCCAGCTGTTCTCACATGCTGCTTCAGCTGGTACAAACCAGGGATGCACACAGAAAAGAGTTGTTCAACAGCTGTTTTGCATTAACAAACACTGCAGGAAGTTACTAAAAAGTCAGGACACCATAGCAGCTAACTCCTTAAGTCGTTTATTTATCATTGAAGAAACACACAGCAGCAAGTTCTGTGTTGGCTTCAGTAGGACCACATAGTTAAATCATTGTTACCGCACCCCAAAATTGAAGTCAACACAGCCATTACTACAAATCACTTTTTTTGGAAAGGGAAAGAATTGACCCTGAAGACAAAGAATTGGGGGAAAATTCAACAATTTCTCCAAAATCACACATTTTAAATATGACAATATTTATAAATCCTTGAAAGGCATGAATTATCCAGTAATGGAAAAAGCAGTTGTGATATTGGCAACAGAAAATACATAGTCATATGCTTACCAAAACACTTAAATTGTAAAAGCTTGAAGTTGTGTGGTTGTACACTGCAGCAGTATACATTACCGGAACAATGGCTGCAGCATGGCCGCACAGGTGTTATGTATTCAAGTAAATCTACAGAAAATATCCCAGTGTAGCTAATGCTCATAATGGTTATTGTATTAATTCAAATTTAAACAACTTACTGAATTTAGATAGTGATAAAATGCATCTCAGAAACCACCTGCCCTCAAAGATACCTATGTAAAAGAGGGCTTTCATATTTTTTTCTATGTTTCTGGCTAATTATGGAAATTGATTTAACTCTGCTTTTTCAATAATTCCACTGTGTGAACAGAGGTGTTTTCAGATGCATGTTCTGTGACGATAACACCCCACTCCAAATTAAGAAAGGCTAAAAATAAAAAGGTCAGCCTGTTTTGGTGCGAGATAGAAGCACTACTCAAGACAGCTGTTGGGCTTGCTTCTTTTTATTCCAGCCACAAATGACCCATGAAATAAGCATCATTTGAAATTTCAAAAACCGGCATTCAATTTTCAACCTTCTGCTGTGAGTTTTGTGCATGATCAATCTATATGAGTAAGTAATTCAAGCTCATGCTTTCATGTTACCTCAAAACGTTTGTTAAAGAATTCCAATTCAGAATGTTTATAAGCACAAATATAATCCATGGATTCGATCAAATCAAAGCTAAAACATTGGTTAAACTCTGTGATTTTCACTTAACGTCGTACAGTGGTCCACCCTTCTTCATCTGTCTCATTTTTAGTGCGGCGGAGGGGCTCACGTTCCTTTTCTGTTTTCCAGGAACCTTTCTCCTTCTCCCCATCTCTCTCTCTCTCTTTTGATGCTGGTGGAGGAGCAGAAGCTGGAGCAGAAGCTGGAGCCGGTGCTGATCGCCGAACTGTTTCACGTTCTTCTCCACGTTCTTCTCTCCTATCATCAGCACGCCGCCATGAGCTTGCTACAGAGACAGAAAGACAATAAAATAACTTTGTCATGCTCCACCAGCAGCCTGCAAGAGCTTAAAGAAATATACCCAGCACCCACAGTCCGATTTACTGATTCTCAGTCTCACCAAGAGGCAACGTGATGATGACAGGCAAATGCAGTGTTTAATTTTATAGTGAAGTAATGGACAGGAACTACTCAAGACTCTTTTCAGATTCAGGATTGTTGCAAGCAATATTTCCCTCACATTTTAATGGTTTTAAGAACTGAGCCAGAAATTACCTTCTGGGACACCTAGCTCGATAATTTAAGTACAAGAACTTCATTCACCCTGAACATAACCCTACTATGAAAACTGCATAATTAAAATATTGCCCTTGTACTGCAGATGTGAAATGCTACTATGATAGAAAGGAGTACAACCAAAAAAAAAAGTTAAGACTCAAGGAAGACTTCTCAATTACACTAAAGCTTCTTACTATTACATTTCTTACACAAAGGGAGTTTAAATGGCTGAAAATATAACTTCTTCTCATTTTACCACACCCTAGTAGTGTCAGAGCAAGATGAAGGCTCTGTAATGAATGCAAGCCTTTGGGAACACTACAGTAAACATACGTTCTTCACGGTCAGATCTGAGTGGTGGTCCTCTTCTAAGAGGTGGCTCTCTGTCATCGGCACGTCGATCTCTCATGTCACGACCACCTCTGTCCCATTCTTCACGACGACCTGAATCTCTCCAGCTAGAAGTTTCCTCAGCTGGTCCTCTTCTCCAACCAGCATCATCCCTTTTGCCATTCAAAACATAGAATAAAACTAAATGATTAAGATCTTACCTTGGCTATGGCAAGAAGCAATAATAAATCACAACACAGATATTTTCAGGCCCAGTGAGTCTCTACCAAATATACTGACATACTTCCAAACCCTTTTTCGTTATTCTGGAGCCTAACATCAAATCCTCTTGATAACAGTTTTTTTAAAAGCATATATATTTAAAAGCAGTAAAGTATTTTGGGATTCATTCTGTAAACAGGTAACGTCTTCTTAAAAATAACAAATCAAAAAGCCTCTAAAATGCCACTATCCACTTACTGCCTTAAAGTGCTTAATTTCACACAAACCAACCACTGTTTCTTTCACTAGGTGATCTCACATTACTCCTTTAACATTACGGCACCTTTTCTTAAAAACAAACAAACAAACAAAAAACCAAACAAAAAAAAAAAAACCCCAAAACCAGACACATTCTACAAGTACTTAAACAGAGAAGTCAAACCTGGGACGCCTGAAACGCTCATCTCGATCAAAATCTCTCTCTCTGTCAAAGTCACGGTCTTTCTCATTCTCGTCACGATCTTTCTCTCTGTCCCACTCACGGTCTCCTGGCGGTCTGGAGTCTCGGGGAGGCCCCCAGCTGTCTTCACGAGCCTTTTCTCGTTCTCTCCATCCCCCTTTGAGTAAGAAACAGTCAAAGGAATTAGTGACTGACCTCTGATCTCTCTGTAGACAAAGAATCCTTTACCTCCCTCATGGAAACTGGTTCCTCAAGTTTTGATCCCTGAGGATCCAACTCAAGATGCTTGTAAAAAGCGAGGACGTTGAGTGGGAGCCACAGACAAAACACTGTAGAAACTGCTTCACGTGAAGACAGTAATAAATATGGAGACTGCCTGTAACAGTTTAGCAGAGACCACTATAGCCTGCACTTTTCAGTCAGAAACCACAAACTCTGAGCTCAAAGTCTTGTGCAAAACAAATGCAGGAAGAAGTAAAAGGGGTAGCTCAGACAGCAGGCACCTTTGCAAAAATCTACAAGCGAGGAGATTTTAGGCAAGCAAATTTTAATGGACATACTGCTTTTTAAATCACTGTTTTAAAGGACAACTTGTTTACAGTGCATCCTGCAGTATCATTCAGTTATTTATGAAGAGGAGATCTTTATTATGCAGCTTGCTTTTTCCTTAAATAGGAAAAAGGTGAAAGATTACTGGAATGCAAGTATCAAGATTTATGATAACTTCGCTCCAGGTTTGGGTTACAGAATTAGTGCTTACTTTGTAAGGCTGATGTGGCACATAAATCTGAAGAAAAAGAACCAGGAAATCAAAATCATATCTAAATATCACATCATATTTACACATCAGCAGCAGTTCTGAAAATAAACAGTTGCAGCAGTCACCATCAACAGGATTTAAGACTAGAAACAAACTACACAAGAACAGGGTAACTCAGATTGTAAGGGGCCTCAGGTCATCTAGGCCAAACCCCTGCTCAAATCAGGATTTTCTGGAAAGGTAGATACAAAAGCAAAAAGAGGAATAGTAACACCAGGAATATCTTTGTACAGATGAAAAAAAAAGCTCATCAAAACCAGATCCACTTGAACAATGTATCAAAATCCTCCTTAGAAGGAGGTTAATTTCAGATACACAGAGAGAGAAGGGGAAGAGACCAAGGAGCGCTAACCTAGTGAGAAAGTTTCGCTCCCGTCAGAGCATTCAATTTGTATATTTTGGTTTCGTACAACTGTAAATTACCAGCATTACTGTGTGATCTCTAGGTATCTTCCAGGCAAGCAACAGTCACTGCTGCTTTTTTTTTTTAATTCAACCAAATTAAAAGGTTTAATTACACTAAGTAAAGGCGCGCCCACATTAGCCAAATTAATCCAGGCATTTTCAGAGGTGATTCTCCCATCTCTGACAGCAAGTACATTACATCATGATCTACTAGATTAACACATGATTTCGAGGGAAGATTAGTATATTATTATATCTTACCTGGTTTACCGAACGGTCTCCAAGGACCTGGCCTTGAATCATCACCGCTACGCCACGGACCCCTGTCATCATCTCGTCTGGAGAGCCTGTCATCATCTGCGCTACGCCACGGTCCCCTGTCATCATCACGCCTTGCCATCCTGTCGTCATCCATCCCGCGCCTGGGACCTCTGTCGTCATCCATCCCGCGCCTGGGACCCCTGTCGTCATCTGCGGCTCGCCAGCTGCCCCGGTCATCATCCAGCCCACGCCTGGGTGGTCTGTCATCATCCAAAGCCCTTCTGGGAGGCCTGTCATCGTCCAGCCCACGCCTGGGTCCTCTGTCGTCATCTGCTGCACGCCAACTGCCTCTATCATCATCTAAGCCGCGCCTGGGTGGCCTGTCGTCATCCATAGCACGTCTGGGTGGTCTGTCATCATCCATAGCACGTCTGGGTGGTCTGTCGTCATCCATAGCACGTCTGGGTGGTCTGTCGTCATCCATAGCACGTCTGGGTGGTCTGTCGTCATCCATAGCACGCCTGGGACCCCTGTCGTCATCCATTCCACGCCTGGGACCCCTGTCGTCATCCATTCCACGCCTGGGACCCCTGTCATCATCTGCAGCCCGCCAGCTCCCTCTGTCATCATCCAAACCACGTCTGGGTGGCCTGTCCTCATCTAATCCACGTCTGGGAGGCCTGTCCTCATCCCCTTCACGCCTAGGTGGCCTGTCCTCGTCCCCTTCACGCCTAGGTGGCCTGTCCTCTGTCGATTCCATAGAAGGACGTTCCTTTTCTTCTGCAGCACCACGTCGAGGCAGATCATCCCCTCGTCGGGGTAGATCATCCCCTCGCCGGAAAGATCTTTCATCATCTCTTGCTTCTCCTCGACGCCAATCTCTACAAAACCATAGGGAAAAAGCAGA
The DNA here is from genome assembly GCA_009806455.1 of Tetrax tetrax. NCBI lineage: Eukaryota > Metazoa > Chordata > Aves > Otidiformes > Otididae > Tetrax > Tetrax tetrax. The sequence goes on along the minus strand of WHYT01016668.1, from coordinate 326,991 downwards.
AGTAGAAGCTAACATTTAGGAAAGTTGTACATATTAGATCAACAGTATCAAACTCCCTCAAGGTCATTTCTGAATGCATCCACTTGATGTGTGATTGCAAACACATTTACAGAGCTTGCGGTTTTCAAACGCACACGTTCTGATTGCCTTCATTGCTATGGGAAAGTGGTAGGTCACCATCTCTACAGCATCTCTACAGCTTCGAACTACAGTTTGAAGGGGCTAACTACAGTCCCTGTTGGGTATCTGCTGCAACACAACAGAGAAGAGGTTTGGTTTCTACACCAAGCCTAATTTGACAAATTCAAGCTAAATCTCAAAGAACCAGTATTAAAAAAAAACAACCCCACAGCCATCAAGTAAGTATCCTCCTTCTTCACGCACATACCAACCCTACAGTCCAATCTCTGGTTTTGTAGGCTTTGGCACACTTCCAGCCCAACAGATTGGCAGTACTTTCACTGACAAGCACCCGTGACTAGATACGGCAGGACGACGTAGTAAACTCATGACTCAATCCACTGCCACTGCCCGACGGCAAGCAGGGGGCAGCAGGCGCTGGCAGGCTATCGGTGCTTGCAGACTCTCCTTATTAGGGGGTACGTGGGAAGTGAAAAACTGGTGAGAATTTTCCCTAGGCTACCGAGTCATCAGTCCATCTTTGAAATATGTTTGGATTTGGAACACCAAAAAGATCAGACACTGCTGAACAACAGTTAGAGCCTTCCATTCTTGTCAGTTCTCTGGACACACCATTTACAGTTTAACGTCTACAGGATTTCACACATATATTTAGACCATAAACCTTGGCTTTGTCAGCAGATTAGTTTATTTCAGGAAATTAACCTTCCTAAGCTAGTTCCTCAGCAATAAAAAGAAACAAGCAATAGTACATCACAGAGATGTACTGGTACCTGCATCCTGGCAAGAGCTGAATCTCATGGATTAAAAAAAACCACCAACAACAAAAAACACATCAAACCCAAACCAAAACAACAAAAAAACCCAAACAAAAAACACCACCCCACAGGTCTAGAAATACACTATGCTACTAACATGTAAACAAAAGGACATAAATGACTTGCTACAAAACAACAGATGCAAGACTCCAAGGTGAGAACAAAGAGGCAACAGTTTGTGACAACTCTGCATGTCAGGAATTTCAAGGATTTGAGAGCAGCGTACTTCCTAGTTTTAGAAGAACAAGGGAGAATGCAATTACCATTGAGCTGTGAGATAAAAACAAGACATGGAGATTGTTAACTTCCATTTAGACTCAAATTGGATAATCTTCTCCTTTGAAAGACGTGATTATTTTGATGTAAAATACATGTAGATGTTTAAAGTTTAAAACCTTTAAAGGTTTTAAAGTTCATCAAATGAACAAGTATTTAGTTCATTCACAGTTAGGTACTGCTTCAGGGGTTTAGGAGTGTAAAATCTATTTTCAAACTATGACTTTTAAACTATTACTTCTCTAATTTTTAAACTATTACTTGCAGGAGAAATTATGCCTCTTGTTTTTACTTTTTTTTTTTTTCCCCCTCATTTGACAACTTTGGTGTTCATACTTGAGCTTTTGTCCTTTCCCTCGTAGAAATCCTAACTCCCACTTTAAAAGTTTACTGAAATTAAAACAGCATCTGATAAATTAATAACAGAGGGATGCATTAATATTAAGATTATCAAATGACAGTCACTGACAGTCATGCAACCCAGTTTCTATTACATAACTCACTTCTCAATGAGCCCTAAAAACCCCACACGCAGATCTACAAGAGCTGAAAGCACGCAGACAGCTTTACCAAATAAAGCAGAAATTCCCTGGCAAAGTTCACACTGTAGTGTCTACCACTGTTACAGGTTTGTAACTTTTTTTTTTGCTCATCTTTTAACTCAGGCACAAGCAGCAGAGACATAAAACACAGGTTAACTCCCCTTTTCTCTACATTTTGGCTTTTTAATATTTCTTGCCTATAAGCACGCAGGCATTTGCCGACCCTTTGGGATGGCACTCTGTGGCAGTAGTAACTTCAATGAGCTGTGCTAAGGTATAACAGCCTGTAGTACTGCCCTGCCACTTTTAGTAAATACCAGGTCTGTATTAGTTGTCATTTCATTGTTTCAATGAGTAAGTGTCTAGTTCCTAACAACATTTTGTGGATTTTCTGTAATCTAGAGAAAGAACAAGAGGTACCACTGTAAAATGACTTTTTCTACTAAACCAACTGGCTTTTAATTTTACTCCTACACAGCACTTTTATGTTAACCTCTTTTTATTGCAACTGCAATATTTATAGTATTTTTTTTAATATCAGGATTTACTTTCTTCTCTTCCTTATAAAATTTTATTACATCTACCACAGAACGATCAGGAGTTTTATTCTCCTCTTTTGCTCCTTATGATAACTACCTTTCTTGCACAGTGAAGGAACAAAGCAAACACTCACAGTCTATCCGCGCGACAGACAGCCCTTGCTGGACTTTTCTGCCTTTCTAGAATCTGTTTTTTCTTGTGACAGGAACTACAGTACGGAAAAGACTGAGAACACTGGAACACGATGATCACCTGGAAGCCAGCACTCTGGGGATTGCTGCACAGTACACTCGGTTGCTCCGCGACTGTAATGACCTGTGTACCAACATGGCACGTGCGCCAGGACTGCGCCATTTCCATGAGAAACTGATGCACTTCAGACATCTTGCACAGCTTCTCTCCTTGTACAAGCATTCCTAAAGGCCATTTTGATGCATATATCCAACAGCTGTACTTAAAACCAGATACATGCTGCAAATTAAAATCTGATGCTCTGTCCTCTATGTTACTGCCTTTATCACTTGATTCAGAAATATATTTTGGAATAATTTTACTCAGTTACAGTTAGGTTTGCACCACTGTGTTTGTATCCAACATATTTTTGCTTTAGGGTTAACCTCCAACTGAAACTAGACTGGACTCTTTTAAAGAATGCAGAATGAAACCCTTCTTCTGCAATTATGTTTGAGTGTAATCACTTCTATTACTTTGCTGGTTTCACTATTTTCTAAGTTTGGCAGAAAAGAAGAAAATTAAAAAATTTTAAAAATTACTTAAAATTCCATAGAGAGATTAGTTTTGATTGTTCTCAATACATCCTTTTAATATTCCTCAGAATATTGCTCTTGGTAAAAGAGAGAAGGAAAGTTTTACCAAACATGCTACATAATAATCCAAAATATGCCTAATTTTAACTCCTCAGAAGTCCTCGTGTCAATTTCTACAAAAGTTGAATGAGAAATGATTTAAGACAACACTTATTCAGAAAAACTCTATGCTATAATGATTCAAAAATGAATTTGATTTGCCTGTACCATGCTGTTGTGAAAAAAAAAAGCAGCACATTGAAGCATATAAAGAATGCATTAAATACATCTGCACTGCTATTAACTTCTGTTAATAGTTAATGCTTCACCCACTAGTTTCATCCAATATTTGATTTTGCAATTCACAAGACAGTGGGTCATTACCAAGAATAGCAACACAGCTTTTAAGGAAAGACTGGAAGACTATTTTTTTTAATCAAAAGATTATACTCAAATACATTCAAAGAAATTACTAGAGAGAGAAAGAGTAAATAAATTTGATTACATTTGGAGCCAGAGTGAGCTGTAATGGATTTAAATTGGTGCACTGGAAATTAAGGTTAGACATTTATAAAAATCTATCTACCTAGAAGGCTAATTGAGCAATAAAACATACTGCCAACTGGAACAAGCAGTGGTATCTCCATCAGCACAGACTTTTTAAGAATAACTAGACATGCATCATCAGGTACATTCTAGGCACAGTTCATCCTGTTGTGGAGCAGATGGATGCACAAATATTAAAGATCTTATTGTCTACAACTGTATAAACAACCTTCATTATTCATGAACATATCCAAAGTCCCAAAAATATATAAATGTGAACAAGCATGGAGGGTTTTTTTTACTTGTTTGGTTTTTTTAAAAAAAGTGCGAGTACCTTCAGAATATTCTTCCTTCAGAAATCCTTCAGTCTCTGTTCAAATCTTCCAGAATTTTGTTGTAGTCTATGGCACATATTTTCTGTTCTGTGACTCACTCTGCGAGTCAAATAGTTTAAGACTCCGAATTCTGACTTTACTACTCTTATATACTACTGTCAGTTTTCTAAATGGAAAATGTCAGCTTCATAATGCAGGAATCCTGCATTTATTTATCATCCTTCCCCATTCTGTACTTATACAACTGACACCAACGTTGAGTGGGACAGAAATATTTTAAAAATAAATTAAGTAAGCAAGTTGTTTATCAGATGCAGGTGTCTGCTAGCCTCCACGTGTCTAAGCTAAATATAACAAGAACGTAACCTGAATGTAGTTCCAACCTAAAACCTCTCTCTTAGTTTGAGATCCTTACAAAGCAATTTTTTAATAGAAGGTAACTTTCAGAGATGTAAAGGCAAGAGATATTATTCAGTTAGTGCAGCTTTAGCAGTAGCAATAAAATGGAAGCCTACACATTTTGAGCCCAATACAACTGGTGCTTCATAACCCAGGGATTACCTTTCCACTGGTGCTCGTCGCCATTCCGATTCTGTCTCGCCACCTCTTCTCCAAGAGCTTTCAGACTCCCTGTCACCCCACCGAGATTCCTGTACGTCAAAAGAAATTAGGAACGTTCCCTCTGGATATTTTAAAATGAAGATTTTCAACATACACTTTACTCTTTTCAGAGCACACTATATCATTAAAAACTCACTTGTTACACTGTAGAGAATACTGAACTATCAGTAGTTTGAACAACTTAAGTATGGTATTAACTGACAAACTTCATTGTTTCTGGCAGAGTTTAAAAACGATATGGTTCCCTTTGTGCCACATACTTACCTACCACAGGGTAGGATATATGCAAATACACTAAAAAGTTTATGAACAATAGCTACAGAAAGCTATAGCTACCACTTGTTAACACAAAAAAGATGTTCTAACAGTTTCATTTTCCTGCTGCTTAATGACAGTAGGAATTAATTTTAAAAAAAAAAAAAATTGGTTTTGTGCTTTCTAATCAGATCATTCTAACTAATGAAACTGAAAGCTCTCTGTACCAGAGACCGTTTTGTTCCGGGTTTATTTTACCTCAATGTACAAAACAGGTGAGGTGTTTGTGATTCATACACGTTGCTTAGATGCAGGGCAGAGCAATAATCAATTTTTTTTTATTTTTTTAAATAAAGGTAAAATGTCTCTCCCCGTTCCTGGACAAACCATTTAAACTACTTCTTACATAGCTGTTTATTCATTAATTCCATCACAAGAAGCAAGTTAGGTAAACCATATAAAATACTTGATTACACATAATGACACAACCTCTTTATAGAAGGGTATTCCAGCTTTAAAACTGCTCTTTGAGAAATGTTTTTATTTGTCAAAGTCTACGCTTCAATATGGAGAAATACACAGGCTGTGCAAGATCTCGCACAGCCCCTACTCCATGAGGGTCTATTTAAATGCTTTTGAAATTACCCCAATGAACAGGAGTGTGCAAAGAATCCCAAAACTACAAATGGCATTTTTCATGTGGTATAGATATCTTTCTCAGAACCTGAGCCAGTTTTTCCATATAATCAAGAGGCTACGGCTAGAAGTACATGAAAAATACCAGTGATAACAGTCCATCAGGTAAATAACCAAAACAATTTACACAAGCTCTGATCACTTATCTTCACGGTGTTACTCAATGAAGTAGGCATTAAACAAAGACAACGGCTATGGTGGATGAAATTTAAGTTCGCTTGCTGATAAGCTCTGAAAAAGTGGGAGCATAGAAAGTTTGGTACTCATTCATATTTTTTGAAATCATTAAACATTTATTTGCACATAACTTTTGCTTTGTTTCCTGCTGGATAGGGATAATAATTTTCCCCAGTACTTATATTTGTAAATGAAAAGTTGCACACACCTCTTGTTTTTATGTTACAGCATATTTATTATAAAATATAAAACTATGCTTTTATGTTTAGTTAGGGATTTTCCTTGCGTATCTACTCTGATTCCTGACTTTGGCATGAGTCACTATACTTTCTTCCAATATATCTTTCCTCTTTTGCATTAAAGAAAATTTTATTCAACATTTTAGTCTTTATTTGTTTAGGTTTTTAACAGCTTGGATATCTCAGTAGTTTCTTTGTTTCACTTTGTACTAAACTACAGACTCCAGATCCTGACAGTCAGCTGATACTAAGTGACAATCACTTAACTATGAAATTAGTCAGTTATGCTACAAGTTAAAAAACAAAATTTAGCCTAAAGGTTTTACAATGCTACCAGCTTCTTCCAAATAATCTGCAGAAGAAGGAGCAGTCAAAAAGAAAACAAACCTGCAAGTATTTACCCACCTTTCGTGAAAATGGGTCATCCAGACCTCTCCTTTCTTCTTCTCGACGACGCTCTCTTTCTTCTATCTCCATTTCCCGTTGTCGTTTTTTCTTCTCCAGTTCTTCTAGCTTTTTGACACGTTCCTGGTATTCACGCTGTTCCTGCTCACGTTTCTCACGCTCAATGCGTTCCTTTTCCTCACGCTCTGCAGTTAGAAAAATAAACAGAACGTATTACCAAAACAAATTCCATTACTTCGCTGTATCTACAGAAGGGTTACAAAATAACCTCTCCTCTTTGACTCCTTTAAAACAAAAGTCAGCAAGCATTTAACAGGATGTTAACCATAGAATCTGTTTTCTGGAAGTATCCTAACTCCAGTAGGAAAGGAAACCTTGATACATCCATTAACCTGACACCCTGAACAACGGCTGCTAGTGAGGGAGGAAAGAAAATTTCCAGTACTTCTACGTTTACTTGATGTACAGACCACAAATGTGCCACATAAAATATCGGTAACTACCTCAGGCATAGCAGACAATTCCTTCCTTTGAAAAGGTCAAACAAAAAAAAAAAATCAGCTAGCAGTGTGAGAAATTTGATATTCAGGACTGCTTGGTTTTTGTTGGTTTGATTTTCAAATATTGCAGGATTGTAAACTCTGACACATGAAATCCTCATCCACCAAGTGACAAGTAGGAAAGAAGTTTACCTTACAGGATGCCTATCACCTCTTCTCTTCTAAAGCCTTGAAACGGGCTACCAGACAAAGCAATTCACAAAGAAAGGCGTGTGAGTCGCTTACAGTTCCTGAGTTCTTGATCGGACACCCACGTTTCCTTTCTATTCTCTTTAAGAAGTGCACAAACAAGTGGCCAGAACTCAAACCAAATGACTAAAATCAAAGACTCAATTTTTCATTAGCCTCCCTTACTTCATCTCCTCCTCTACCCAAGTCTGGGAGAAGGGGAGGGCAGGAAGCACTCATTTGCATTCATTTCCCCTCCCTCCTACAAAGCTTTATCTTCATCTCTATGCTGCACACACGAGCATTCACAAGGTGCATTAGGTAAAATATAAAGGTACAATATCTCCTAGCAATGACCACCGATGGAAAATTAAGAGATTTCCTCCAAAACAGTGAAAGAGGAAAACCAAAAGTTAGCTGTGTACACACCTGGAATGGGTCAGGCAGGCAAAAGACAAAATAATCATATTCTCAATTATACCTTTAAGCAGCTGTTCTTCTCGTAATCTTTGCTCCTCTTCCTCCTTTTCTCTGTAGTAAGTAATGCGCCTCTCTTCTTTGCGCTGTTTCTTGCGTTCCTCCAAACGATTACGCCTCTCTTCTGCTAACCGTTCCTGGAACTGCTTAAGTTTATCCTAAAATACAAAAAATACACATGAAACCACCAGAACTGCAATGTTTAAGAGCTAGACAGTTACACAAATTGCTAAATAAAGCTGCACAGCAACACAAAGCAACGGCAACATATTAACTTTTCTTCGCTGAAAAACAACTGTTTGCCATTTTGACCTTTTTCTGCCATAAATTTCTTATAAGGGAATATACCCCTATTTAGAAGAAAGACAATCAGCATGCACAATTTTAGTCCTTCATCTGCTTTTTCAGGACAGAAACTACCTGAATAATAATTTACCAGTACCTAAAATACATTACCTACAATTATCTATGCCATTGTAAAGAATCATATGCAGTTACTTAACTTACGTTACCATAATAGCTCTTTAGCGTTGTTTGGTTTTTTTTTTTTTTTAAACCACTTCTTACTGCAACATTACCAAATAATCAAAGGTACAAACAGCCTCAGTAAATGCAGAATTTTAAAAATGTAGACCAAGAAACAAAGGCACAGTTCTTCCCCTGCCCTCATGGTCTAATTTGTTATTAAATTTTACAAGCATGAAACATAACTTCCAAACACCTGGACTATCAAAATAATTTCCATATTCAAACAAAAAGATTTAAAAACCAACAGGAAGTATTTTTATTTATTCTCAGCTTCAATATTATTGTCAGTATTATTCCATCACTACAGTAAGTCCAAGTACTTGTACAGACACAGCTGGCTGCTCATATGCTACCCAATGGTCTCTAACAGCTGCATTGAAATAAATAATTTACCTATCTTACATTTTGCATAGAAACTATTCCAGAAGTTGTCAAAAATTTTAAGTAATAATACCTAGGAATGAATGCAAGAATATTTTTTTTTTTCTTCAGTCAAAGGAGAAAATAAACAATTCTCTAATTTTGGGCCATTCTAGATACTAATTTGTTTATAGTTTTGACGAGGAATCACTGAGTCGCAAGTTTAGTTCCTCACTTTAGGGGAGTATTTTATTACAATACCGTATCTTGTATACCTCATAAACTGTTCGTCGTGATGCTTTAAGCCTGGCTTCAAATAAATCTCTATCCTCCAGCATCCTTGAGAGTCTGTTCTTATGCTCAAGGGCTTTCTCACGCTCCAACTGCAAAGTGGTGATCTAAAAAAGAGACAATAAACAAAGTATTACAATTAAAATCTTATTATATATTTGCATTCAATCTGCCTCAGCCACTAGAAAGAGAAATTATCTTTTCCTCTTTCAGATCCAAGACAGAAGAAACTGCTGTCCACTAGCACAATGAAATTGCGAAGCTAACATTTCATTCTCTATATCACCTTTTTCCCTTCTTTCCTAGGATTGAGCTGGGAAAAAAAAAAAGACAGTGCAAAACCCAATATTTTTCATTCATTGCTAACAGATTGTATCACCTGAACAAAAAATTCTTACCCTTTCTTCTTCCTGTTGCTCCCACAGCTCCATATCATGCACTCTTTGCTCCTCATATGCAGTCTTTATTAAAGGAATTTCTTCTAAGCGCTTCGCTCTTTCAAAGTAGTCAATCTAAATAAAGATAACACACCTTTAGCATGTCATAATGCAAGGGTCAAATCTGGACAACTCAGTCTTGAGTATCCCCCAAAGAAAACTCCCATATCTGGAGACTTCTTCAAAATATCTGATATATTATTGTTACATGAGAACAACCATGCTGGACCACATCAAACGTCCACCTAACCAAGAATCTGCCTCTACCACTGGCAACTAAGTGCACTCCTAGGAAAGGATGCAAGAACAGAGACAAGTATATATATAAAACTCTCTCAAAATCATCGGTTTTCAGCTCCCAGCATTTCCTGTGTTGAAGTTTTTTTTTCTTTTAGTAGGGATTGGTGTATTTCTCCTCTTGTCCTTTTGAACTCAAAGCAGCTTTTCATATATAACATACTTTGGAAAGACCTCCTGTGTGCCTATGGCTCACAGCACGAAGATCCACCTTCTACCCACAAACAGTTTTGAATATGGCTCCTACTACAGCTTCATTTGATGCTTCCTAGTTCCCTATCCCTTGCAGTGCAGGTGCTACAACAGGTACACTCTTACAGATCACTGCCACGTCCTCTCTCCAGAAGTCTTTCAGACATTTTACATAGATGTTTCTCAGACAGAAGCCAGTCCACATCATTGATAATTCTTGTTGGCCTCCTCTCAGACTTCCAGTTCAACTGCATCCTTTTTGAGATAAGGAGACCAGAACTGCAGACAGCGCTTGACATGCAGAAGAACCAAGTCTTCATTGCTGACTACGAATGTTCAGTTCGGAGTACGTTTGGAGACCACAACTTAATACATAAAGCGAAAGACTAAGGGATTTTTTTTTCCCCACTTTCCCTACATGAAGTATTTTATACCTAAACAGAACATCATTCAAAGACTGTTCCTTTGATCCCACAGCTGCAGTTTTCTTTGGTGAAGAATTCTGCAAAAAGCTTTTTGGAAAGTCCAACTTAGTTACACCAACCAGATCACCCCTACTCACACGTTTGTTTTGACAGCTTCAGAGAACTCCAAGAGGAAGCCCAGGCTTACAGTTCTCTGACAGAAGCTGTGCTGACCTTTCTAGGTAGATCACATTTATTTACCCAGGTGACTATGAATTCTACTGTTTACTGCATTTTCTGCTACTTTGCCCAGTACAAGCATCAGGTTCACAGGCCTGCAGCATAAACAATCCTCACTGGAACCTTTTTTAAATAACCTTCTGCTTTCAAAGTATCTTTAAGTGACTTGAATTACCAACTGTATCAAATACCTTGGTTACATACTCCTATTTACTATGACAACATGATCTCACACTTTTATAGCAACTCAAGTTTCAGGCAGATCCTCTTCTGCCATCTAGAACGGCTCTAACAGAGGAATTTCCTCTGTTTCAGTGAGGACTAATACAATTAACTAATTTAGCTTCTCTATAATGGCCTCACCTTCTCTGAACATTTTCCAATTACAAGTCTTCCTAACTAAGACTCAGTTCACATAAAGCTTAAGGGTACTTTTTCAAATTAACTCCATTAATTAGAACAGATTTGTGCACTCATATTAGTAACTCACTTGCTTTATAACACACTTACTTTTTTTTATTTTCATACAGTAACATCCTCAACACCAAAGTTTTTTGTATATATAAATCTGTATCTCATCACAGTAGTTCACAATCACTAACTAAAGCATTGTATAGACAGGGTTTTGTACCCTTCCTACTCTGTACCTTTTTCTCCTGATTCTTCAGACGTTCCTGAAGTTCCTTCTTTTCTTTTTCCAGCTGTTCAACTTGTTTAGCCATAATGAAGTCAGGATCCAATTCTTCAAGATCCTATAACCAAGTAAAATTATCAATACAAAATAAACATTTTTTCTATAACAAATGTGGTTTGTTTATTAATTTAAGCTTCTCTGTAGTTTTCCCCTTAACTTTTAAACTAATTTGCTTCAGAAACATTCTCAGTTTCTTTTCCTCTCTTCTAGGTAAGTTATATTTTATTTTAAAAAAACTCTCTAAAGCATTTGTATCTTGATTTTTAATGGAGACACAGCCCATGTACTACAAAACTGGATCTGCAGGTCTATTTTGTATTTCAGATAACGTTTAAGCCACAAGTGGGGCAAGTGAAACCAACTGAAAAAGAGCTGGACTTAATTCTTCCAGGTAAAAAAAGTCCGACCCAAACTCAGAATCAAGGTTTACTTACACTGTTGAGCAAATTAAATATTTAAGTGTCAAACTGTCTCATTTTTAAGAGAGGCTGTTTGTAAGACCAGTTACAGTATAAAACTAGTAAAAACGATGAAATTCAGGCAGCTTTGCAACGTAACACCAAAAGCATAAAAAAATAACTCAAACTTCAACAATAAGTTGCCTACCTCAATATCAATATCTTTAAATGCTTTGGCTCCCAGTTCAGTCTTCTTAATCTGCTCCAAGCGCTCACGAACAGTTTTCTTTTTGATTTGTTCATGCTCTTGCAGGATACGCTCTTTCTCTCGTTCCTTTGCCTCCTGGCGCAGTCTCTCTTCTTCAGCTTTCCGGACTTTTTGTAATTCCGCTTCACGTTGTTCCAGTTCTTCTTTTTCACGCTGAATGTTTAAACTTTCAAGGCGCTCTTTTCTTTCCTCTATAGTTTGGCGACGTGCAAGAATACGCTGATGCTCCTTCCTTGAATTTTTTAAGAAGGCAGTGACTGCCAGCTGATGTTGTTCTTCCTTCTCTTGCTGAATTTAAATTAAGAATAAGACAATGATGTACATAGCATCTCTTTAAAAAGGCAGAAAGCATAGCAAGTGCTTCTGAAAGAAAACTCAAAGTTAGTTTTATTCTCTGACTTGCCAACTGCACAGAAATACAACTGTAATGGCAAATCTAATCACTGATACAAGTGGTGTAACAAGGTAGTACCAACTGACTGAAACCAGGTGGAAATGGAGAAAGTTGTCGGTATCAGACAATATTCTGCATCATATCTTAGGTATGATATTTTCACACTTTCTTCTGTCCAAAAGTAATTGCACATCCATATATCAGTGATATCTAATACTGTAACTGATGGGGGGGTGTCAATCTTGTTTGTCTCTGCATGTGTTAGCAAGTATAGTGCCACACATACTGTATTTCACCAAAGCTCCCTTGTTTTTAAAGTTTTGGGGTTTTTTCCAAACACTAACATAAGGGAAAATATCCAAATTGACACAAAGCACAAGATGATAAAAACCCGATGACTGTCTCTCAACAAATTAGGAACAAACATTGTAAATAAACTCATTTTAATTAAATAATAAAAAGCACTAGACTTCTGGACACTAGCGTATAGACTAGTCTCTTAAGATCCTTTAAGCAGTCTGCTCACCTCCCCATCATTCTCCTCCAGAGCACCTACACAGCTCTTTGTAGAGATTCGTGCTGGAGCTGCCCATTTTAATCACTCCAGGAAGCAGCAAAACATTGCAGCCCAGTCAGCTCGCTACACTCCCTTAGTCACGCTGCTCTTGAAAAGTGAGCTAGCTCAGAGGTATTTTTAGTAATCTGTCACTTCTAGGGCATTCAACAAAAACACTGTAACATCTATACTTTGCTGCAGATCTGCAAGCACTGAACGATAAAAATGAAAAGCTTTAGATTAATTTAACTGCTTTGTAAACTATAACAAATTTGACAGAAATGAGAAGTTTTTAAGTGCTTGAAAAAAGTGAAAAGTTTCAATCTGAATAGTCAAGAAAAAAGGATATAAACTTGTTCTATAGCTTCTCTAACCACACACATCAATATTAACCTTGATACTAAAATTTTACAAGCGTAATTACTAGCATTTATGTCTTATTCAGCTCATTGTACTAACATGTCAAGTATAAAACTATCTGTCATTCCTATTTACAAATGTACAAATAAAGTATGGGTTGTTTTGTTTTTGGTTTTTTTTTTCAAACCACAATCCACCTGTCTAACATCAATCAATAATACAACCTTTTTAGGGCAAAACTTGCATGGAAGTATTTTGATCTTAAACACTATGAAACAGCTAATGTGTGTTCAAGTAACATAAGTAAGCTACCATTAGGTGTCATGATACAGCCCTACTCTGCGCGTTTATATTTTAAGAATATTACTTCATATTTCAACCCGGATAGAGTCCAACATCAAGCTATCAGCCTTTTTTCCATAAGCAAAATTATTTCACATTTGCTATGATATGTTTATTTTATAATATGTTTATTTTATTTTATATATGTTTATTTTATGATATGTTTATTTCATAAACATAAAGCAACCCAAAAATTACCACTGCTCTTTTAAGAGAAGTGAAGGTTTCACTTGCCACAACCAGAGCATGCTGGAAATCCGTGAGTGATTTTCACCTTGCTCCAAAGGGCTCTGGAGAACCTGAAATGTGAGCTCATCAGTGAGTCCAACCTTGAAGCCAACAGCCCCAGTGAGGAGGACAGGGAGTGACAAGGACAGGTCAGTTCTTGCGCTGTGGGATCTTTTGTTCATGTTTTTAGATTCCACTATGAAGTTACATTCCAGGTTCTTCACAACAGCAGTTTCTCCAGGAAGAATGAAGAAAGCAGGCTCTTGGATTTTCAAAAATGCATGCAAAACTTTAAACAAATCCTCTACAGGCCCATCTATAGCCAAGTTATTGTTTGGTATATCCTAAATCTGACATATGCAAGACTGGCAATTTAAATTCAGGTCTCTTGTGTACATTTTTACATTATTTTAGTTATGAACAAACACTAACCACTAAATGCATTTAAGAATGACTTCACAAGGACAAACAGCTGATTACCATCAGGCTGAAAAAAATGAAATAATCTGGGAAAACATATTCATTACAGTATAAGCTTTGGTATAAAGTGTTGAGTTATTAGCTTATGTTTCTACTTAATCCACAAGTATATAAATGCAGTCCATCATTACTGTCAAATTATATGAGAGATCGTTACCACAATGCTCTGAAAAACAGAGCAACACACTTCTGAAATAAACAAATGCAGAAAAGCACGAACCTCCACCTACTCAAATTCTTGCCATGTCATGTTAAATTAATCATGAGACAGCTCAATGCCTTTCCTATGTCAAGGAAAAGGAAACCAGGTAACTCCTTGGTGCAATATTCAAATATGATCTCACAACTTCAAAACAAGCTTGTCTTGCTAAGCCAGAAAATGTACATCTATTAAACAGGTGAGTATGTAGGAGAGGCAGGAGGATACTTTAGAATTAACAAACACATTAATGCTACACTACATTTGTATATATTAACACTTTGAGGATCAACTATTTGTTCTGAAGGGAGGGGACAGCAGTAACAATATTGATTACCACTGCACTGAAAACAGATTACTGGAAGGTGCAGTTGATCAGACAAGCAAAAAGTAAAAAATGGCTGCAACAGGGCAACAGATAAACATCACACAACACACAGCAGAATGTCAGAATCTGTCAACGTTTTCAGAAGACTTAAAATGACTTACCAGTAAGTGAGGAGGCTTAATGACTGCAAGAGCCTTAGCCAGAGCTGAGGACATCGCAGTCAATTGATTTCTAATCTGCTCTGAAGGCATGCTTTGTAGTTGAGGGCCTAGCGGAGCATCTTCTCTAGTGCTGTAATTCAAATCCGAGCCAAAACTCAGTGTCCGGGTAGTATGATCGAGGCGAACCTTTGCAAAAAAAAAAAAAAAAAAAAAAAAAAAAAAAAAAAAAA
>WHYT01016668.1:242022-299328 GCA_009806455.1 Tetrax tetrax | reverse complement strand
ACCAATATGGGTCAACAAAAGCTCTAAGCAGAAATTACTTTAAAAAAAAAAAAAAAAAAATCAGCTACATCAGAGTATGAGAAATGCCAAATTAGTAGAAGAATAGCAGCACTGTGAATAAAAGCTTGATTAATTTCCGTGGTTTATACAAAAAAAAAAAAGTAATCATCACTGGAAGAGGCTGAACTTTCAATGAATATATGAAACAAGCACGGCAAGAGAAATCATTCTTGCCTCTTCCTCCACATTAGCAATAGGTGAAACAAGAATTCTGACTTTAATGCAGACAAAAAACGTCTAAAACATAAGATAAAGTTGTGCATTAACCTAAATGAATTAACTCAGCTTTATATAAAAACCTAAATGGACAATTACTAAGCAACCTCAACTAAAAACTACCTGAATCTTTTCAACTTCTTAAACATTTCATTGCAGGCTGTCATTCATATTTCTGTACAGAAATACAGAGAACTCTACCAACAATGCAATCTTCAGACATCGGTTCACATCTCAGACACAGCTGTTTTACTTCAATCGCTTGGTTGAACAAAAACCAATATCAGCAGCCGCTAGCTCTTCAGTCTTGCACAACAAATTCAGCAGTCAGAAATTCACATCCCTGTTAGACTTGGCTTCAGGGATTCTGGACTAAATGACCAGGGCTCACAAAAACACACACCAGAATGCAAGTAATCGTCCATTCTTAATGTATGGTCACATACATCATTTACTCTAGTTTCTCTCCATCTATCAGAATCCATTGTCTTCCTTGAGTTCAATGCCAACCAGTTAGTTTTCATCCAATGTAACACACATCAATCCACACAACAATTCATGGAAGTTTTTGCACAGCACTTACTTGTAAGTCACAATGTCTGGCTGCATCAACAATATTACGTTCCAGCTGGAAAGCATCAACAAAAGGAACCAGGGAAGTCAGACGAGAAAATTCAATGCTTTGATAAATCTGGGCCACCTGTATGTGAACAGAAACATGAGGCATTTTTCCTCATTAAAAAGAGAACAGAAATAAAAGCTGCTGTACAGGCTCTAAAGCTAACTAGCTAAATCATCAATAAATGAACGTATGTACACATCAATACAATTACAAATACTCTTTCAAGATTTTATTTCCGTACTGTATTCAAACTTAACCTAAGATTAAATGACATTCCTGAATGGCTTCTTTGTATGAAGGAGACTGGCAGCAGTAACTACACACAGCTATGCTGCTAATTAGCCTTCAACTATTTCTTTAGCACATCAGAAATAACACTGCTCATCACTTGTAATGAAAGCAGGTCAATGAAATGTGCATTTTATCAAACACCTGGACACAAAAAAAAACCCCAAACCCAAAATATCCCATCCAGATTTTACTCCAAAAAAAAGTTTTAAGAAATTATTAATTACCTTAAATAAGACATCATAAATCTGTAACACATAAAATCTTGGCAAGATTGTATGCAACCATTAAGTACAGCTACTACGGCTGTATCTAAATGATGTACAAACCTGAAGATACAGGTCATATACTGGAAAAAAGTATTTCAAAATCATAATGGTCTTCTAGTTGATGGAAAAATTTACTTAGGCATGGAAGTTTCCAACTGAATGCTGTTCCAAAGCGTTTTACAACTACGTATGCTTATGAACATACATTCTCTTTACTCATACCTGCTGCAGAAGGCGAAGAATGGTATTGTTCTGCAGGTGAGGAATATACAGCTGCAGTTCAGGTTCCTTTTCAGCTTGGTCTTTCACCCAGTTCAGAACCTATCAAAATTCTGAAAAGTTACTCTATCTGCATCAACCCTTAAAAACTTCAACATTAAAGTACGAAGTATGGTTCTTAAACACTTCTGATTTACAGCTTATGAAACAACAGCACTTCTGTGCAGATACTACATTGTTTTACTGAAGTGTATCTTGTGATCAGAACACTTTTATTTATAATGGACAGCTAATTTTTTTTTTTGTATGAAGGCGACTGACAGTTCTGGCAACATTTACCACACTGCTAATTTACCTTCAAGTTCTTTTTAGCACCTCAAATATCTTTGTTCCCACTATCAAAGAAAAAGAACATTATGTGCTTTATCAATTGCTCTCACGTTATTTTACCTTCCAATACCCTACATTTTAATAACAAAAAGTCATTGGTGTATTTTTCCACTTCCACACAACTCACTTGCCTTCATACCCACATGTGTGCAAACACAGTTTTCTTATTTCTGCACCTTTAAATAAAATGTAACTCAGTATCACCTCTATCAACAAGACCTTCTGATACGTTCCCAAAACTCCGCATCTTTACAGAGGCCCTCTGAAGAGCACCCTAGAGACCTGAATTACTTCTTATTCTATTTCAATAATCTGGTGCACTATGTGAATTGGATGTTATGTACATGTCATTCCATTGGAATTTGACCAAATAAAGCCTACAACTGAAGACTCTGGTAATAGAAAAAGCTAGATGGTATTTACCACAAATCAATATTCAAGTAACAGGCTATTGGTCAAGACCAATTTCTATATACAGAGCTACAAAACATACCTTGCTGACACGGCTACATAACTTGAGTGGGTGAAAGTCTACTTCAAGCCAATTGTAAAGTTCTTTGACTTCTGGAACAACGTATTGCACTACGTTGAACCTCACCTACAGTCAACAAAAAAAAAACCCAAAAAACAAAAAAACCCCAAAGATTTAAAAATAAGTACAATATTAACAAATAGTTATGCTCTAAGAATTCTATATTCAAGAGGTTAAATAGTCATCACACGTACCTTTTAATACAGAAAACTACTTATTTTTTATTACAGCATTCTTAATTGCAGTGACAATAACTACACTACACCACTTAACTGTATTTATAAAAATGGAAAAGTAGACAAAAGCATACAAACAAGAGATATTTAGACTAGAGTACCATCCTCAGATTATTAGCCATTTCTAAGGTGCAAGTCCTGCTACATAGATGTACACCCACATCCAAACTAAAACCACAAATCTCAGTTCATAAGTAAACTTCTGAAGTCTTAAATTGTGGTTTTAATGCAAACTGGAGAGATACCAGAAGAACAATCAAGAGAAATTGTAAAATGGACCTCGAATGCAGGCTTTAGGCATAGATGCAAATGACTGCAAGAAATTCAGACACCTCTGAAAATACCTAACTGTGACTAAATGCCCAATTTGTTTATGAATATCTGGAAAGGTCTGAAGACAGGTAAGTCTCGCCATCCTTCAAATTAAACACAGGAAGTTTTCATAATCACTTAGATCCTTACAGTCCACTATTTCATATCTGACCTGTGCTTATTTGAAATACATTTAAAACAGGAAAAGAAATACTTGGTTCAGTTAATTACAACACACTTTAGAGTAGGGGAAAAAAAACCCCGAAGTTCTAGCTCACAATCCCTTTCAGATCCCGCAGTTTCAAAACAACATTTGTTGCTTTGGTGACACAGGATAATATTGAATGCACAAAAGCATTCAGGCCTCCCGTTATTGCTGTCATTTTCAAACAGCCCTTCTTGTGAATCTGAAATTTTAACACTATACCCTACGTCATAAAATTTACCATAAAGCTGTTCTAATTGTTAAACTAAGCACAGCGCTCTAGAAGGAAAACAGTCCAAAAAGAGGACTCGATGTTTAAAAGCTGCTCACCTGAAGACCACTACCTACCATATCATTAATGAGGCTGGCACGCGTAGGTGGGGCCTGAAGACCCAGCAGCGTTGCCAGACGTCGCTGTTTCTCAACAATTATACCATCCATATCCAGAAGGCGAGCAATATCAGTTCTCTCAGGAGTTATAGGAATTGACAGAGTGGCCAAAAGGACTCGAGTAGACATCCTGTTGACAAAGTATAAATGCAAAAGATGAACTGCAAGAGAACACTGATTAGTTCCATTTCATATATATGCCAATTCAAGAGTAGGAATGAGTAGCATTCATGATGCAAAACTGTGTAAAAATATCAGTGATAACAGAACAGACACCAACTGTGCAATATGAATACAGAATCTAGCGCTCTTCAGAGACCAGGTTAAAGATTTTGATAACATCTTTTCATAACATATGTGTGTATATACTATGTATACCCAGAAACTATGCCTCTGTAAATATCAAAATGCTATAAAGCAATAAAAATAGCAGTAAGCATCGCCTTAAAAAACTTACTGTAGCGGCAAATCCACACTAGTCATTTTGACTGCACTGATTTTTAAAGTTTATTGTGCAAGACAGATGTACTTTTCGATGTAACAATAAAAGACACTAAATATTTAAATTCTGACCTTAGTACCCAGATGAAAAAGAATATAAGAATCTCCATACAATATTTATTCCCACCAGATTCTGATTCTATAAAGGCCTGTACATGAACTTCAGGTTAATGCAGTTAATGACTGAATGCCTCAAAAGCCTTGCCAGTATCATACTTGTTACCAAAAAAAATTAAAGGCCATTTGGCTATATAGACTTTTCTACATTAAGGAAAAGTTTATACTGGTTATGATGAAATCTTCTGAAGTAAATACCACCACTCAGAAGATAAAAAGGAACACAGACACTTATTAACTTGCTTATCTTCACAGCCAGTAACAGAGAAGGAAGCTTACCTAAGGTTATCCTGATGTTTACATTATTTATACCGTACTTTGTAAATAGCCTTCCTGCTCTAGGTTTCTTTTAAAGCAATTAGTACCAACCACTTAAAGCAGAGCTGCTCATAGCCATCCATACATGTCATCTGCTTCTTTTGAGGTACAGCTTAGTTTAATTTGAACACATGAGGTTAAAAACAGATCACATTAAATATCTTTCCCCACCTCTGCATCTCCTCTTGTGTCAGATTCTTTCGCATTTCTCTTGATAAGTGATAAAGTCGGTGAAGTGTGGATGCATGAAAAAGTGCATTTCCTGATTTCCAGAAGACAGTTGAAACTTTGTGATAGTAATTTGCCATCAGCTGCGGTTTGGGTGGTTTCTTAGACAGTGCAAATAGCCCATGAATATCCTCCACTGCTTTGAAAGCTTCCTAAAAAAACAAATACACTACTTTTAGGAAGTTTTTTGCTACCCCCCAAAAAAGGGAAAAATATACATTCACTAAAGATTATAAGAGTATAATATATTTAATACCAATTCAGTTCTGCCAGCTACATGAAATGAAATTAAATACTTATTTCCTAATAAAAAAAAAAAATTATTTGAACATACTGCAGATCCATTAACTCTATCTGCTTAGAATTTGGTAGTTAATGATTATTTTGCGTAATTTTTTGAAAATTGGTTTCTCTCAGATTTTCAAACTACAAACCAAGGTGAAAAAAAACCCATCAGCAGAATAACAAAAATTGTACTATTTTACTATCATACCAATACTACTATTTACCATTTTTCAGAAAAATTATGCTTGTGATTAAAAAATGGGTATAGTTTCCCTAAAAATACATGTAATCTTGGAAATGCTTTACATTTAATTACTTACATACCCAAAAAGGAAACAAAACAACAGAGAACAGTCTCCAAATTCACAAAACCAAAAAAACCGACAACCTTGGCTTTTTAAGAAATTTGACATTGGTTGTGACAGCCAAACACCTCTTTGAAAAATTTGCTTTGACAGTGCCCTCACTGGCTAGAGACTAACGTAACTAACTAGCACTGCTGGAGCCTCAGCCTAAGAGCAGGCTTTAACATTTACCAACCACTTCCTAGTGATCTAGTTCACGAGAACGCAAGACGGCAGAGGTGAAGGTGTCATCATCATCTCCTCACTTTCACAACTCCAAGTGACTTCAATCACTTTACCGTTAACTACTACTAGAGGAAGCTTGGTTTGAAACACTATGCAGGAACATCAAACTAAAAATTCAATGTGCATGTAGTATACCACATTCTAAATATTAAAACTTTATTCTTTGGCTATTATCCTGTCTTTACCTTGGAGTATACACCATGAAACACGATCTGCGTGGCACAGACTCTGGAAAGACTGAAGACTACAGTGTGCCTCCCGGAGCCCCGCTGCATACCTGCCACAGCTCCATGCTAATAGCACTGTCGAGCTGCACGAGCCTGGTCTCCAAGTGCATGGACTGACTGTCAGGATTGTTGAGGTTGATGGCTGTGCTTTGGTTATGATGACGCTGGATCTGCCCCAAATGCATGCGCAGGTTATCACAGAGTTTACGGAACTCAGCTTTACGCGTGTACTGCAGGCAGAACTTAAAAGCTGCAAAAATGAACAATATAAATTAAGAAAGCTCACTAACGGTGACTTCGCAGTCGTTCTAAATAGGATTCAAATATGCAAATGGATACATTTAAAGAATCTTCATTTATAGTCCGAAGACGTATCAAACAAGATGCAATGTAACTGTCACCCACAATGAATACACGACAATGCAGAGCACTTCCATCTTGACCTCAAAAAAATGACAATGCTTCTACATAACTAAGCTTGAGAAGCAAAGCCAGTACTTGAAGTGCCTTTTAAAACGTTCTAATTTAAGCAGTGAATCTAGCTTTTATTTTGAACTAGGTGCAAATAAAATTCTGTGAATGGCATGAATTCAGTTTTGGCTTTGTAAAATGTGGGAAAAATTCTCAAATCATCTAAATATGCTAAAGTTAAATTAAACTTTCAAATGACTGGAAATGACACAGAAAAAAATTGTCTTTGATCCCGTAGTTCCTCTCAAAAAATCAGTTTTTGCTTTGCCACTGCCACTTTGAAAATTCTGAAGTATTTCTACCAGAAACAGGAAAAAAAAGGAAGTCTTGACACTGTAGCACAAAGACTTAAATAACACTAAAGCACCTAGAACTCATCTGGCAGTCGTCTTTCCTAAAGTACTTGCGCAATTTGGATCCAGAGTTAAAAATCTAACAGGCTCTTCTTTTCAGAAACACAGAGCCCCAAGTTACACATACAAAGGACAACATTTTTCTGCTCATCTCACATCCTTAAGAAACGATTAACGTTCTAAATTCAATTTTTGCAGAATAATGTCAGAAAGAATCAGATAGACTTTTTCATATTACCTTCTGCATAATATTTTGCTAAATTACACCTATGTCAAAATTGAGAGCACATCATAATTATGCAGCAACCTTTAGCACACACGAGTTTGTGAATTAGCTGACATAGAAGACATTAATGGAAGACACATTTGCCATTCTGGGTAACAAAGTGGAAACGTAACTAATTTTGATCAGTTAGAAGAAACAAAGACGCAGCACCAGTAGTTCTCATGTTCTCAGGATGACTAGGAAAAAAATAACTTTTTCCTTGCAGATTCTGTTACAAGAAGAGATCAGTTTCCAGAAACCTCAGTAATTTTAAGGAACTTTTATAATTTTAAGAACAGTGTGTACATACATATTCTTAAGAGATTAACATATTTCCCACTCTGAAGCAATATGCAAATACAAATAAACTTTCATTTTCTAGTTTTACAGGATGTAATACAGAAGTCCTAGATCTCACTATACTTAAGATTCCATCTTCTGACTTACCTTGCTGTGCAATATCATGGTACAGGCGTTCCACTCGAGAATTATTCCGGAGAAGATCCAAACACTGTCTATATGATTCCCACAGAAATTTAACCCAAGGTGTCAAAAGCAGTCGGTCAGTACGATCCTGAGTGTCTTCTCCACTTACAGCACTCAGAAGAACACTACAGTCGAGGTAGAGGTGGTAAGGAAAAAAAGTGGTTTATTCCCCACAATTCTCACCAATTTTTCTTATCAAGATCTAAGATGAGACTCGATGAATCTGAACAGCTAATTCCTGCTGAACACTCTATTGCTTCTTTTCAAATTGGTCCCTTGGACTGTTCCCTTTTCCTTTAAAGGCTGTAGGTAACTTCTCTTGCTGTTAAGTTTCAAACTTTGTCCGCTGCATACACAACAGACATGCAAAAGCTCCAGAGGTAAGAGACTCAGGAGCTTTTGTATCCTTCACATGAGTGAGCCAAAGGAAACTAATTCCAGGATTTTCACCTTCCCTCTTCTATCAGGGAGCTGCACACTGTACCTCCACTAAGGTTCAGATATCACTGTCTACTCAGATACTTTCCTACTTGCTGAAACTTCCTCTTTAGTCACCAGCAGCGCTGCCAGAGAGAGCTCACTTCTTGTTGACATATGACACAGAAGTAATCTTTGCCCTACAATCTGCAGACATCAAAAACTAGAGTACTTACATTGAAGCATCATATCCTTTTAAAATTCTGACATGAAAAATATGCTTAAAGATGTCACAAGGAAGATATGATAATCTTGTGTTTGGGGCCATAACTGCACTCCCTCATTCACAGAAATATAGAATTGGAAAGGATTCTTGAGGCACTGAGACAAATTCAGTGTTATGGCCCACATGATCCCTTTCTGCTAAATAGTCCATCCAGTATGACAAACTTACAAAGAATCATCTTCCCTAATCCTTCATTTTAAAAGTTCTTTTTGAACTGTGCTTCTAATATAAACTCTGAACCCTTACAACTTTCTTCTACTACACTGCTTCCTGTTCTAATTTGCTTCCTTGAGCACCAGTACTACATACAATATTAAAGGTGACATTTCACTGGGGCCTTCCCCAACAGATCAAGAAATGATCCAGAAAAAAAAAAGTATGAGAAGTCTAGAAAGTAAGGCTCAAAAAACAGTAAAGAAACTGTGGTTGTTCAGAAAAAGAAGTGTGACAGAAAAGACACATTTTCTAGTCCTCAGTTATATCCTATAACTGAGGATATAACATATAGTCTCAGAAAAGAGAACAAGGCAAAAAAAGCAGTCAGTCTTCAAGGTCTAACTATTCGTGTGATTCCTCTGTAACAGGGACTCTTTCAGGCACTGGAACATGAATGGCACTGCCACCCTGCAGCAACTCCTGAAGACAGGTCTGTAACCTTTCCATTTTTCGCAACGAATGAGTTCCCAAATTCTACCAGAGTGCCTTGCTGTTAATATGTAAATCCACAGCCTTCTACTCCCGTCTTTGTGAGTTTTATCTGGTTACTGTAACTCTATTCCTCACAGTTGCCTACGCAAGACAAAACGTCCTCTCCTTTGATAACTTCTTCCAATTTTCTGTCATCAGTAAGAGAGACTTGGACTTGGTTTTGTTTCCGTAACAAGACTTAAATCAAAAGAATTCCCACTAATTTCATTCTCGCTTCATATCTCATCTCATCACTACATGTCATCTGTTTCTCACTGGGGAATGTCTTAGTCCCCTTCCAATTCAGCTGCAAACACCGCTTCTGATATAGGATCAGCAGCTTTACTTTTCCCCAGGTTACATCTCTGGCATTTCTTGAATCTAAAAAATTAAATTACCAAATAAAATTCTAATGTAATTAGATGTCATCTACGCTTCAGCAAGCCTGTGCTGAATTTTGTCTTATTTTTCACTCCATGTACTACTTCCTTCAAAACTCACACTAAAGACCTGAATGCTATTAAGATAACAACACATCAGGAATTCTTCAGACCACTACCCAATCCTACACGTGGATGATGAGAAAACACATTGTCTGCTCAGATGGGTATCTGTAAAGCTTTAGTATGCAAAATATTTACTGCTATTTTTAAAACTCTAGGATAGAAATTACAGTGTCACCCAACATGAAGAGAAAGTTGACTTGGGTAATTTCCATGCTCTAAAAATCCATCTTTCTTTTCTGACAGAATGAATATTTTTACAAAAATTGGTAGCAAAGTATTGCTTTAATCTCCACATCACACCTAGGGTGGCTAATCTCAACCTACTTCCTTAGAATTTTACCACCAATTTTCCCAGAATTCTCCACATATGACAGAAGACCCTTTTGTTATTTCTTTTTAAATCTTCTCTAAGTTTTAATTTGGTTTGACTTACAGAAAATTTAATTTATTACCTACACTTACTGATTTTTTTAAAGGATATGGACAGATGGCAGTTTCCAAAGTCAGCTGAAATGGTATAAAACATTTTTTTTCAACCCCACCTTGTCATCCCTCTTCCACAGATCCCACCACATACACAGCTGTGCTATCAGAGTTAACATGAGCATTCCCAAAATCAACAGATTCATCTGAAGAACATAAATGTGCAGAGCTAATCTCTCTGCCTGAAGCAGATTAGGAAGTTCTCCCACAAACCATTCTGACAACAGAATAAAGACTTCTCGCAGAGCTTGAGTGTGGTTTCATCCTAACTTGGTACTACTTGTTTAAGCAAGGTCTAAGCTTAGGTCTATACACAACCTAAAGCAGATATATTTACTGAACCTTTCTTCAATTCCTTCTACCTTCTCATTATCAATCCAACCAATTATAACATTCTGCATCAACTTTTTATGCCCTTTCTTCTATTATCCCATCAGTTACCCAAGCAAGTATAAAGTAACATTACTTTTTGTTTGTACATGCATAATGTGGTCAGAAAGACTGGAGGTTATCACATATGGGAATTAAACTGGCCTAATATAATTAATCATATTTGTACATCAACAGATAATGAGCAGCTTTGAGTAATCAACTCTCCAATACCATTACAGATGCAGCTCTGAGTAGACCCTAGAAAGCAGTGACTCGAGTCCCAGAGTGGCTCCTACTGTATCTACGTTTTCTGTTCTTCACTTTTCTTTACTTGGACGCAGGATTTTGTTCAATGCAAAATATGGTTCCTATTTTTTTTTCCTACCTTTAGAACCTCTAGAATACCACTAGTATTCTATTTCAAATCCACCATCTTGCTATCTCAGTTCTCTGAATTGCCAATATCCTTCATGAAAATAAGGATACGACAGGCCACCTACCTTTCTGGAGTTTGAATGTTATCCAAGTCTTCTATGTCCAGTACCATCTGCTGGGATTCTTCCTTAGCTGCTTCTGTTTTCTCTTCAGCTAATTTTAAATAGGCTCGAACAACATCTTCCAAAGATTTGATGTTCACCTGCATCAAAGGCAGAAAATAGGAAGATGTTTTCACCCACAATAGGCAGCAAATATTTAAAAAGTAAATGCTACAAAACTAGGAACACCTAAAAGGTAGAATAATTCTAACTCAAGACCACTCAGTTACTTTTAGATCATATCAGCTGACACATACCACGCTTACTGCAAACAATAATAAAAACCTCAAAAGCCATACCTGCTGGCAGATATTCTTGTACTGGTACAGTCCTTCTTTTGCCAGATGACTCTTGCGGAGATCCACACAGAGTTCCAGGTACTTCAACATAATTGGTTCGTGGATTTTCTGCCATGTTCGGTGTTTTTTACTTTTCATAACATCATAGAGAACATCGAGGGCAGGCTGCTTTTTGCCGACCTCAAGGAACTCTGAAAGTAAAATACAATTAGCAAAAGACTTGCAAACCAGAAGATGTATGTTTTTACGCCTAACACTGTAAACTTTTCAAATTTAATCAACTCTAGCCAACGTTCATTGATGGCTTCATTTAGCTGGCCATATCAAAAATGCTGGCAGGAGCAACTGCAGTGGCAGCCTTTCAATGATGTAACTGGAAAATGAACGCAGACGTCTCCATTAACATGAAAATTTCAGAATGGCAGAGATGTCTTTCCATTCATCAAGACATCACCGGGCATTTCAAATATATTAATAAAACACACATATCTGGTTTTGAAGCTAGTTTCATCAAGAAGGACAACGAGGCTTGTAGTACAACACCTACCAATGTCATTCAACAAAATGCAAACCATCCAGTGAATCTGACTTTAAAAAAAGTCCTGCCCTCAAGCCAAGAAAGAAAAAAGGAAAAACTCCACTCAGAAACACTGCTTGGATTCTTTTTAAACTCAGAGTGGTCTACAGATTCCGTTTATAGAACAGTTACACTAAAAGCTGCTGCAGTCCAATTGAAGAGTTAGAATTTTTTTAAACCAGACTTGCTGCTGAAACAAGCGTCCCATTTATTCATTCCCTAAGCAGCTGCTGTTACTCACAGGATCTCCCAGTATCACAGAAACTGCTATCTATGATATACCACACGTTCTGTTCAGTATAAAATACATCAAACCATCCACAAGCAAATACTGAAGCAGCACTGCCAACTACCAGCAAACACACAGGCCCTACACCAAAGGCATTCTTAACCACAGAAAAGTGAGACAAAATATCACTGAGAACGGGAAGTAAACAGGTCTGAAAGATAAAGAGACGTGGAGTGCAGCTAGGAATGTGTGTGTTCTTAAAGGATGAGAGCTGGAGTCAGTACTTTCCATGAAGTACTTTGGAAATCACTACATTCCTAAAGAAATATTGGCAGAAAGGATTAAAGTAGGGGGCTGCCTCAGGATGCTCAGGTATCAGACAGAGCTTTTAAGTTAAACATGGCTAAAAGGTGTACTTTGAAAGCAGCAAGGCTGTTTTAATTTAACAACCACAATAACACACATTCAGGCCTTAGTTTATGTAAATAATGAGCCTGTGTAAGATGAGCAAGTTACTTTATAGAAAAAAACCATACTGTTACATTTAAAGATAATTAAGGTTACAATGTGACAGTATTTGGCACTTTTGTTTTGTTTTTTTTTATTGACAGAGGGCATTTTAGTAAAGCTATCCTTCATCCCATAATTTACACTGTTATTCTACTTCAGTGCTGCTTTTGAGGCAATCACTGCTCAGCTTTACAATTTATTTTTTTTATTAAAATAAACTTGAAAGGCAAATTTAATCCTGCAACAACGTCAGGCCATTCCAACCACAACACTCAGTGGTCAACAAGCAACTGGACAAAGCAGAAAATTAATTCATATTGTTCTGAAACTTTTAATTAACTCTGGTTGAGCAAGTTCTTACCAGTAAGTCAAACAATTAAGGCTAATATAACAGACACTGTAGTAAAAGCACACACAAAATGAACCTGACGAGACAAATACAGCACACACCACCATGGCTTGCAGTAGAAATTTTAAGTTATGGAAACAAAGATTTGTAACAGACAAAATATAAAGCCTTCGCCCCCGAATAACTGTCAGAATTACATTTTTTCTAATTTTTTCTGCTATACCACTTAAAATGCTAAAAGGTATCCAAACCAGCAACTAAAGCTCTCAGAGGACATGAACTAGCTGATACATACTGACAACTCATCTGCTGCTAACCCAAAATCACTAATTAAGCTAAATTTTTGATCTGAGAAAATGTGCGTTACAGAAGGCATGTCATGCACTATCCAATATCTCTACCAGTGAGCAAACCCAGTATCTGGAACAACAAAACACTCCCCTAAAGTTGCATTACATCCTTGACTACAAAGCAATGCCAGATATTAACAATAGCTAAGGGTTGGCTTTAACCTACATTTATCATTTATAAGGCAAAACAGCCTTTCTTACATATCTGTACATATCTACAATCATTCAAGCTCTTCTTATTTCCAAACATCTACGTATGTTGAAACCACCCAGAACCTGAAGCATAAAGGGCTCCTAAATGCCCGCCTAAGCCTGACATATAAAATGCAAACATAGAAACTCTGGAAACTGCACGGAATGTTCCAATTTGATACATTAAACTGCTTCCTGTGACATATAGCCTGCCTTAGGTACAACTTCTCACCCTTTATTACATTTGGAGAGGGTAAGACTAAGCCCCTGGAGCCTGCAAGACTTGACATTGCTTGTCATGTCCTCCATTCAGGCTGCTGAGACGCAGGATCGCTAGCGTTTGTCTAGAGAATACTCCCTTCAGCTCAGCTCAACTCCTTCAGTTTGTTAAAATTTAGCAGACTTGCAGCAGTGCAAGAGATGTGAATTTAAAGCTGCTCTTCAGTACCAAGAAAGCAACAATAAAATGTCAAGACTTAAACAGTTTGAAGGTCAATATTCTAATAACATGATTTGCTCACCAAGTAAGTACAACTTCCTCAACCCAAAAATGCTGAAGTTTAACTAAAGTTTATATACTATGGTACGCACATCTTTTCCAGTAAAAGTACTACTAAAATACAATTTATCTTTGGAAGTTGACCGAAGCTGATTTTATCTTTCCTCTTTTCAACTTTGTGGGAATTATTTTTACAATTAATTTTAGATTTGAAATCTTGAGGACAGGCAGTACTGTATTTAACATTTTCTTGTTAAAATACCAAGTACTTGAATTACATGTAGTCCCCAGACTACACAGCCTTTTCAATTGTCATTTTAAAACCCGTACATCATCTGTAATTTTTGGATGTCTTTAAGTGTCAGCTGGCAATCAGCTCTGTGGCAATGAAGGGCCTAAATGGTCTTGCAAAGTGCTTAAAATAGGATACTATTAAAAAAGCAAGTGTCAAAGCCATATATTTAGCCTGAAAGGAGACAGCTAATAAATATAACCAGTCCGGCTTTATATGTGGCAGTCAGTGAGAGACAGAATAGAATAGAAAAGCCTCCTTGGTTTCTATTCCAGGGGCAAAAATGCATTCACCTGTGCAACATTTAAGGAGTTCGATAATTTGCATTCTCATTAGAGTCACACGAAGGATGGGACTACTAAATACGACGCCCACATGTAGAAACGAGGGCTCGGGTTTGGAACCATCCAGGAGCGTGTGCGAGATCCAGGTCGGACACCTCCCGCCAAGGCCCGGGCCCGCGGAGACCCCCTTCCCGCCCGCCGGCGGCCCTGCCGCGCTCCCGCTGGCTCAGGGCCGCAGGCCGAGGCGCCGCGGGGCCCGGGCTCCGCTGCCCTCGGCAGAACCGGTCCCCGCCGCCGCGACCCCCCTCCCTTCCCCTCTTCGCTCAGAGCCTGCCCACCGCCTCCGCCCGCAGCCGGCCAGGGGGCCCTGCCGGGGAGAGAGAGGCGGAGCCGGGCCGGGCCCGCTCCCCGCCCGCCGCCGCCCGGGCCGGGCCTCGCCTCCGCCATGCGGCAGGGCCTCGGCCATTTCCTCGCGGCAAAGCGGCGCCACACCGCTCCCGAGCGGCCTCCCCTCAGCGCCAGGGAGGCGCCGGCCGAGGCCCCGCGCCGAGGGGTTCCAGGGACGGGCACGGCCCGGCCCGGCCCGGCGCGGCGCGGCGGGAGCGGCGTACGCTGTGTCCGCCACAGCGGGGTGGGGGGGCGAACCGGCGGTAAGGGAAAGGGCGGGGAGCCGGCCCGCACTGACCGTTCGCCCGCTTCAGGGCGTTCTCGGGCCGCTGGAAGTACACCGGCATGATGGCGGCGGCCTCTCCTCACAGGGCGGCGGCGGCGGCGGCTCGCTCCGTGCTCCAGCCAGGCAGCCTGCGAGGCCGGAAAGGGAGGGCGGCCCCTCACCCGCGCGCGCTGACGTCGGCGGAAGCGGAAGCTCCTCCCGGCGCGCACGCGGGGCGGTTCCCGGGGAAGCGCGGTCCCGCCGGGCACCGTGGCTGCGAGGTCCCGGCGGGGAACGTCCGCTCAGAGCCGCCGTGCCAGCCCCCGGGGCGCTCGGTGAGCCCTACCGCCGACAGCCGTGCTTCGGGCTAACGGCGGGGCCGGGTGTCCCTGCGAGCGGCCAGGGGACGTGCCGCGCTGTGGGCTCGGGGGCGGAGGGGCCTGCGGTGCAGGAGCCCGGTTGGGTTTGCCGCACAGGCAGCGGCCGGTCACGGCGGGTTGTCCGGGAGTGGGGGCCGCCAGCCCCGGGTTCCCAGTAGTTCGGAATCACCGGTCGCTCTCCAAACCGGTGAGCCGGCTTGTGGAGGTGGAGCCATTTGGGTAGCTCAGCCTCAAGCTTTTGGATTAATTAATTTTAGTGCAGAAGAGCATTTGGGCAAAGAAGTCGCCGTGTCTGCTGAGCCTTTGCTGCTGACAACTTGTTCAGCCGGTTCAGATACTGTACTCTGGGGCAGTTAAGAACGTGCCCGCCTGTGTGCACGTAGTCATCATGGACTGCAGGTTTCATTCTTAATCTTAAAAATGCCTGTATTTCAGAGGAACTCAGCTATTCCTCATCAGTGCAATAGTAATGGCAATATTCATATGAGTAGTTATGCGATACCTAGTAGTGCCAATGTATTCTTCCATTCCAAAAATATGTAGGTAGATGGAGTAATCTGTTGATACCACTAAAGACAGCCTGTTCTTGTCTTTTGAATTTCTGTTTTCATACATTTCTTGCTATCTACTTGTTTGGTTTCTTTTTGCATACTGTTCAGGTTAACCATCTTGCATGGCCACCAGAAAGTTTCATAACTATTACACAACACATTTAAAATTTACTTTTAAGGTTGGTTTGTAATCACAGTTTATTGCTATACAGAAAAATAGAACAAAAAAGACAGTCACTGTATGGAAGCTTCAGCACCATCAGTGTATCCATGTAACACCGATCCCTTTTCACTCCATTGCATGAGCTTCCATTGTAGATTAAATAAAGAAATAAATAAGGCAAGTTGCTTTTTCAGGCTCTTTTCACTCAGGAGTTTCTCCATGTCCTTCTGTCCTTGGTACCTTCTTGAGATGCAGTGACCGGTATTGTACTCGGTGTTCTCCATCAGGCCACACTACTGATTTATACGACGGTATTTTAATATGGCCTGCACTCTGAACCGTCTTTGGCAGCCTGCATGTTCCTGTTTCAAGCCACGGTTATACATTCACTAGAGTCTTCATTAGGATATTCGTAGTACTAAACAAGTCCTTTTTTTATCTTCATAAAATTAATTGAAGAGTCTGTAAGATGAGTGCCAGAGCCACCGCCCAGGTCTGGGCGGCAGCCGCCCAGCATCCACGAGCCGCCTGTGCCATGTCGCCAGAGCCAGCACCGGTCCTAAGACCCTGAAGCCTTTTCTGGGGGGCATCTGCGCTCTGGCAGGGGACCCCACGTGTGCTGCCTGGTATTTATTGCTGGTTTATAGCAGCATTCACTATTCGGGAGTCCACTCTGCTTCTTTGAATCTCTCTGAAGTTCCTGAAAACCCTCCAGGCTTGAATCGGACAATTGTGTGTCAGGAGCACTATAGCTTCCATATGTGGTATTCAGGTGCCATTGTTTACCCAGACGTGAACATTTTCAAGATCTTGTTCTCAAATAAACATGTTGATGCCTGGAGTTATTTAACGGCCTCAAGTTGCAGCAGGGGAGGTTTAGATTGGATATTAGGAATTTTTTTTTTACTGAAAGAGTGGTCAGGCACTGGAACAAGCTGCCCAAGGAAGTTGGTGGAGTCACCGTCCCTGGTGATGTTCAAAAAACGTGTAGATGTGTCACTTTAGGACGTGGTTTAGTGGACATAGTGGTGTTGGGTTGATGGTTGGACTTGATGATCTTGGAGATCTTTATGAATGTTCCCTGCCTTTCAGGCACAAACCAGCCTTTATGCAGACTCTGTAGAAGCAGCAGGGAGGCCTCCTGTATTTTGGGCTTCGTTTAGGGGTACAGTTTCTGATGTGACTTGGGGAGCCAGTTGCCACAAGGGCCACCTCCTTTTGTGTAACGTTTCACATAAATCGTGCCCTGTGACTTACAAAGCCAGATAGTGCAGGCAATGAAAGAAAAGATATTTCACAAGTTTGGGGATTGGTATGATTTTTTTTGCCCAGTTACTGCTGGAAACAGGCTGGCAGGTCCCAGAAAAGGTGTGAGACCGCCTGCTGCACCCTCCTCCCCGGGTGGGGGAGCGCTGAGAAAATGGCGGCCGAGCGGGCAGCGCGGCGGGCGGGGCCCGGCCCGGCGCGGGCGGGGCTTGCGGCGGGCGGAAGGCGGCGGGCCCGGGGTGGGAAGATGGCAGAGGCGGAGGCGCAGCTGCTGCTGGCCGTTGGGCTGATCGGTAAGGGCCCTCCCGGCGCCGGGGAAGGGCGAGGCCGTGGGGGGCTGCCGGGTAGGGCCAGGCTGGGGCTCGGGGTCGGCGGGGAGGGGTGCCGCTTCGCAGTGTCCTGCTGAGCAGGGCCTGGCCCGGCCCGGGCGCTTGTGCCGAGGGGTGCCCGCTCTCCGGGGCCGACAGCTCGGGCTGCTTGTACAGAGCTAAACCCTGCGCAGCTCGGCCGAAGGGTCTTAAATTCACGGCTTCTGTTATGAAATCAGAAATGGGAAAAGCAGGGAACATCCTAAGTAAGCTGATCTCAGTGCTTGTTGGTCAATACCTTGCTCATGGGAATGTGTATCCAAACTCCTGGTCCTTTTTTGACCTCGTGAAGTGGGTCAAGAGTAGATGTTTATTAACATCTAAAAAAAAAATAAAGCCTCTATCACAAGTGCTGTCCTGTGGCTTAAACTGGAGCAGCAGAACTGGAAGCCTAGGGTCAGGGTAAAGTGGAATTTTAATCTGATTCCAGGAAACAAACCTGATTAACCCATCAATTTACTTCCTTGCTGCTGTTTGGCATTCTCACAGTGAACATCTTTCCACCATAGAAAAAGACACCAATGGAGATGCTTTGTGGGTTTGGTGTTATCCGTCCGTAACAGCTGAACTGAGGAGTCTATTGCTGCGAAAGTGCTGCCTTACAGATGAAAATAAATTGCTTCACACGTTTGTATTTGGCCAGTACAAAAGGTCATGGTTCTACATCACAACTGTGGAAGTTCAAGATTCTCCAGCTTTGAAAAAGGTATGACTTGGCCAACTGATTTCTTGGTAGAATGCAGGGAAGGCTTCTGCAGATCTTCCTCTGGCAGTTTAAGCACTGTTTTCCCACGTACACTATGAGGAAGGGAAGACATTGTGTGTTCACCAATGCCACTCTTACCCAGCTGGTTAAAACCAGTCCACATGTTAAGGTTTTCACCAAGATGTATATTGGCTGAAGGTGCAGAGAAATTGAGATACTCTTTGCACAATTTTGATTTTGTGTATTAAAATGAACATACTTTTTCATGCCATTGTCTTTAGTTACTTTGCATTTCAAGTTGGCAATTTTTTGTCTTTTTTTTTTTTTTTTTTTTTTTTTTTTTTTTTTGTCAAGAAAGCTCTACAAAGGGTCTCTCGTAGTGTCCAAAATCTTGTTCAGATGAACTTGATGGTTTTTTCCAGAGGTTTGAGTTACATAGGTACTTTCATTTCCACTACATTGATAGCTGAAAAGCTGCAAATATGCTTGTATGTTCTATACTTTTCCTGTTACAAAGATCATTAAATTGTGAAGTTGATTCAGTTTTCGTATTTCATGTATATTGTTAAGTTCAAAGATAATGTGGTAATTTGCATGCCCACAGCAGAATGTTACTTGCCTTTCCTCACTCCAAGCTTGTATCTCCTATGAACCTTAAAGATGTGTTTTAAAAAAAAAAAAAAGTGTCCCAGTGCTGTCTCCGACAGTGGCAGTGGGAGATGCTATTTAAGGAGGACACGTGAGGCTGGTCATTGTCTGCAGGCTTTCAGCCTCATGCTGTCGCAGCCCGCAATCATTTGATTAAGGAAGTTGAAGAGTATTTCTGTTTGTGGACCTGCTCTCTGTGAGGTTTTTTCCAGTCTTTCTGAGTATATTGATGCTGTCTGCCTCCACAGCCTCCTTTGGCAAAAAAGTCTAGAAGTTTCCTACGTGCTTGGGGAAGAAAAATGCCTTTCTCCCTTTTAAAATAATCTGATAAGATTAAAGGAAAGCAACTCTTGAAGAGCAGATTAAGTAAAAGATAGTATGTACTAGATTTGACTCAGTGAAAATAAGTCACATCAGAAATCTGTTAACCAGGCCTTTTCTGCAATTAGTAACTTGGGTCTGCTGGTGCAACTTTTTTTTTTTTAAATAAGTTGCAACACCTTGTCAAGTACTGCAGAGAGTTCAATAGTGTGAAAAAGACTGTTCATATGGGGTCATTAAATAAGCTGTGTATTTTTCTGTGTCTTGTCCAGGTGACCCACTTCTCCATTGTTCTGACAGCCAAAGACTTCAACCCAGAGAAGTATGCAGCCTTCACTAGGATACTGTGTAGGTCTGTATAAAAGCTGTTTTGGGATACTGCTGTGCTCTAACAATCTTCTGGAAACTCAGTCCTACAAACTGCGAATCGGATTATATAAATCCGTAATTTGAACTTGTTAACTTGAGTTCATGCAGTAAGTGTTGAGTGAATGTCAGGGGACCGGTATATTTTAACATGTCTTCTCCAGACCTACCACCACCTTCCCACATACGCACTTGTTTGCTCTGAGAGTGTGTTCTTTAACACTTTAAACATCTGCGAGTAGGCCAGTGCTCTGTAATCACAGGTCACTACGTGTATGGTGGAAAATTTACAATCTTGCATACCACCACTAGTACAGACACTTCCTGCAGCTCCTCTGAACTAGGCACCCAGGGCCTTTTTAGCTTTTCCTCTAGGAAAATAAGGGCCCTCTGCCTCTCTAGGTCTGTGGCTCCATCTTCTCCCTTCTTCCAACCAGACTACCGTCTCCTCCTTCCCTTGTCTTTTTTGCTCAGTTTCCTCCATATCCCCATTCTCATGATCTCCCTCTGCTTCTTTCAATGTTTTCCCTTCAGTTCCCAAATAAGTTACGTTCCGGTTCTTGGTACCGAGAGTATTCCCTGAGATTTTGCAGCTAATTGAATGCAGTTGTGGGTTTATTGTATTACAGACTTGAGAATGCTGTCAGGCTTACCAGTTCTGTGGGGTATTGAAAAGCTGAGATTGCTATTTCACTGCTGCATGAAGTATTTAGATTGACTGTGGATCAAATCAATGCTCATTTAAAAGCTGATATCCAGGATGGATTCCTCTAAATATGATAATTGAGTTTCAAATGTGACATGGCTTTGTGCCATAGTTAGTATGGAAAACAAGTAGCTGAGAGCTTCAGCATTACTCTGGAAGTACCTCAACCTGTAAAATAGGTTATAGTGTCTCTCTGCTGTCTGGAAGACAGCTAAAAGTGCATGGGTTTTGTGGTGTGGGTTTTTATGTTTGTTGGGTTGTTTGTTTGTTTGTTTGTCTTTAAATTAGTGTCAAGGACATATGTTTGTATTTTTCTTTCATCATTTAAGGAAGAGAAGAATGCCTAATGATACGTGGATAATAAATTAAAAACTAGTTCAATCCTTAGTCTGGAAACCTGCTTATGCTTTTGTGCTATGTTTCTATGTTGGTAAATGTTTGTTCTTTCATAAAATAAAAATACAAGGTAGTTTTTCATCCTAGAAGACAGACACATTTTTGTGTGCATGTTGAAAGACTTCTAGTTTAGTATTTAAAACCTCAGCCAGGTGTCCAAAATAAGATTTTTTTTTTATTTTTTTATTATTTTTTTTTTCCCCAGTAATATTGCTGTTTGTGATAGTGTAGTGTTTGTTTTTTTCGTTTTGTTTTTCTCATACACCTGCTGGTACCGATTGCAGTCAAAATACCAGCCTCTCTTCTTTTCACACAGAATCTACTTGAAGCATGGAAGTCCGGTTAAAATGATGGAGAGTTACATTGCAGTCCTTACAAAGGGGATCTGCCAAAGCGAAGAAAACGGATCTTTCCTCAGCAAGGACTTCGATGCTCGGAAGGCTTATCTTGCTGGTTCCATCAAAGGTTAACTCATACCAGAAGTCTTTATTCTGATTTCGTACAATATAAAATACAATCCAGTTAAAGTATTATCTGTGCTGTTATTACTTAGCGTCTTCAAAAAACAAGTTATAATCTCAGCATGTATATCTTCTGTAAAATGTTTGTCCCTCTTTTCTAGATATAGTATCTCAGTTTGGAATGGAAACAGTTATATTG
The DNA here is from genome assembly GCA_009806455.1 of Tetrax tetrax. Classification (NCBI taxonomy): domain Eukaryota; kingdom Metazoa; phylum Chordata; class Aves; order Otidiformes; family Otididae; genus Tetrax; species Tetrax tetrax. The sequence continues at coordinate 277,697 of WHYT01016668.1, read as the reverse complement.
TATACAGCTCTGATGTTAAAGAAGAGAATTGTAGTGTACCATCCTAGAATAGAAGCTATACAGGAGTTTACCAGGTACTTTGTCACTCCCTACCTCCCCACCCACCCTTAAAAGTCCAACAGGTCTTGAACCTTCATTAAGAGAAATGTCCATATTTTAGGGAAATAATAACTGCATTAAACCTGTTTATTGGAATCTTGCTGTGTACCTCTTAAGGCTTTAGCCATATGTTCATTAACTCGGAGAAATTTAACTGTAGAATGAGTGATAAACTCCGCTTGCACTGATAGTAGAAGTCTCTGTAGTTCATGTATATGCAGGCCGAATGAGACCTAGTCATACTAGTTCTTTCTTAATGAATGTCATACTGTGAAACTTTAATTAGTAGAGGTAAAAATCTACTGTGTGTCAAGAACAGCTTTCCTTTCCCTAGGACTCTGCCTGCTTTAGTGTGGCATCGACAAGACTGGTCAATTCTTCATTCATATGTACATCTAAATGAGGAGGAAGTAGAAGCCTTAAAAGCCTGCACAGGTAGTGATAATTTATTAATCAAAACTAAAATTAAATTTTGTTTACTTCTTTTGTTCCTGCAATGTCTTGCACTAGTGGTGTTTGGGGGGAAAAATGGTTATTTTACTATTAATGCTATTGTTCAAAGTTAAGCCATATAATTTTATTTAGAAAAAGCAGATCAACTAAACAAGTATGTTACGAGATAACTAGTTAATCTGGTGTTTCTGGGTCTACCCCTAATTGCAGAAGCAAAGCACCTTTGAGACTTTCTTGATGTTGTGATCAGAAGGATTGAAAGTCTTGATTCCCCTCCCTCCTCCCCCCCCCAACTTCTACACATAGCGAGTAACTGGATTTTTAGGATTTTTCTGGTTCCTAACTCTGAAGTTCCAAATTTTTTTTTATTCTCACTGCTGCCAGTGAAGCCTCTGGCTCCAAATCACAGGTGGACTCTGCCAGCTATGCAGGAGTTTGATCTGTGTGACACATCGCTGTATATGTGTAGTACTTAACACGTAATCCAGGAAGAGGCCCTTGGTTTTTATGCAAAGGCTGACATGACACATCATGTGGCAATTAAGAGGCTTCTCTATACAGAATAATAAGCAAGAAGACTCCTCATCTTCAATATTTCTACTGTATTACCAACTGTGATTGTTTCGGATCACTAAATGTCTTCCACAGAGAAAAGCTCAGGTGCTCCTGAGCAGAGATTCTTTTAAAGAGGAAGTTCAGTGGCTTTTTCAATTGCAAATGAATAATTTTGGTAGGAAGAGAGGTTTTTAAAATTTCAGATCAGTAAGCTTTTTATGTTGCATGTAGTGTTAGCGGTTCATCTATGTTCAAGGCAATTTCAGAGGTATGTGTTTTAAGCTCCTCAGAAGTGAAGCATTCTGTTGGACACGCTCATCGGGTGACTGATAATATCAAGAGAGCAACCTCTTGGATCCACTGAATATTGGGTCAAATACTCTTAGAACAGACTCTAGGACTGCAATTTTCAGCAGTATCTTGGTTTTGTTTTGGTTATCTTAATCTTGCCTGATAATCTTGCTGAAATTCTGCTCTCCAGGTTACATTGCTGGATTTACAGATTCTGAAGTGAATGGTAGAACAGACCTCTACGATGTGTATGTGAATTTGGCAGATAGTGAGATCACCGTTTCCCCTGTAGTAAAAGGTTGGTTGCTTTTTACGTTTTGGATTTAAGGGCCATTTATTCCAGAGTTGATAGTAATTGCTGAACCTTGCTGTAGGTTAAGCAGTCTTTATCTTTGTTCCATCCTGGTTCTGAAAATGCTTACGTAAGCTTCTTTCAGTTTTTTTTTTTTGAGACCCTGGAAGACTGGTGAAACTTGGAATTTGGAAAGATATGCTTTGACTTACAACAAATGTGCAACTGAAATTTCAAAACATTTGTTAGATGATTACATGGAAGAGGCAGAGTTTTTAGATGAACCTTCCTTGTTTTCGGAAAACATTGCACTTGAACACTGGAGATTATTTGAAAGGAGAGCTTGTCTGTGCTTGTAAGCTAGCTGTTCCTTGTTACCTGCTTAGAGCTTTAGAGGTAGACCTGTGCTGGTGTGGCTGCTGATATGTCAGGTTACTGCCTTTACAGATATCAAATGGCAGTCATGAAGAGGACTCCTTCTTTTGGTTTGCTGTTCATTTACTTTTCTAGATATCACAGGAACGGTCATTTTATGAAGGTGTACCTTTTTTTTTTTTTTTTTTTTTTTTTTTTTTTTCTCCCCCATACTCAGAGGCAATGACAATGGGAAAACTTCACAAAGAAATTGGACAACTAATTGTACAATCTGCAGAAGATCCAGATAAATCAGACAGCCAAGTCATTAAGGTTCTTATTTTATTTTATTTTAAAATCTAATTAAATTACTTCTGTTGATAAATCTTGGTGGAAGGGAGGGAGAAGGAGGAAGATTGTCCCTGAGAATCAGCCTCTTCTATTCTCTACCTTTTTACAAATCAGCATTTTTTTCTTCACGCAGGCTTTTAAGGATGACATACTTGGTTTATATTGTCTGTTGGGTAACCACATTGCTGAAAAAACTTCAGAAATTGCATTGATCATAAGACTTCCAGTAAAATTAGTTTCCCAGTTTTATTCTAGAAAGCATGTATTTTGCTCAATATCTTGTCAATAGTATTGTCCATATCTTTGAAAAAAAAAAAGTACTGAGACCTGGCTTCTCAGGTATAAAATGTGATTTTTATGATCTAATAGATTAGACACTTCACAACTGAGCGACATAGTTAAAAGAGCTCAATTAGGCCAGCGAGAGAAGCACTGTGGAGTGGCTGTGCTCCCTTTATTCAACATAGCACAAGAGCAGGCTGAAGAGCTGTTGCAAGTCTGCCTTAAAATAAATGGGATCTTTATTTAAAATTAACTATTTATTTACCATTATTTTCTTTTTGTTGTGTATTGATTTCTATTTCTTTAAATAAGTAATATGTTAAAACATTATTACCTAATACTATATTCATGGTTGCTTGTTTTTCTTTTCTTTAAGGATATTTCTCTGAAGACAAAAGAAATCTTGGCTACTTTAGCCTCACTTACTGAAGTTTCCGATGGCAATGAAAAACCAACCCTTAACTCTGAGGCCCTGAAACAGAAGCGATTTCCACCAGCTACAGAAAACTTTCTTTTTCATTTAGCAGCTGCTGAACAAATGCTCAAAATCTGATTTTGATGCACTGCAGTGTTATGGACCAGTTCAGAAATACTGTCTTTGCCATACGGATAGGTGTACCGGATCGTTTATATGGAAAACTTAAAGGTATAAGAGTGAATATCGTATTTACCATGATATAACGCAGAATATCAGAGCTCTAGGAACAAATGGAGGCATATTTGGCAACATTCCTGGTGTCATTATCTTCCCCAAATATAACTTTGTGTATACAGCTCCTATATTTCTTGTGACAAAGTGAGTGTATATACAAGTAGCATGGGACCACGTGTTCAGGCTGTGCCAGACATTATCCTGCGGGTTCCAGGTGTCGGACAGCTCTGTTCTTACTCTGATGTGTCTTCCTGGGCTCTGGAACACGAGCTGCAGCACACGTGCTGTAAAAACAGCGTAGTTTGGATGTGCTAGTCATCTGCAACTGAATGCTCCTTCTGGGCTTCCAGGTATGTCCGCCTGTCAGATACGGCTCTTGCTCTGGACTGCCCAGTACCTGGAAATCCCAAATAAATGGACAAGTTCTCTTCTTTTTACTTGAAAGTGTCTAGGTGTAAAAAAAGGATATCTGGGAAAATCTGACATGGTAGCCTTAGTATATAAAAGAAGAGGTATTTTAAAGCTCAAGTGGGAGATCAGCACCTCTTTTTGGACTCTTGCCTTAGAGGTTTTTTCCCCCCGCCTTTCACTCCGTCCCATGCCTCTAATGGATGGAAAAGAGGACAGGATTACTACATTTAAAATGGGGCTTCCTAGAGGGGGTCACAGACAAGCGCTGCTTTACAGGCGGAGTAATTTAAGAAGTTCTTAGGGTTCTCTGCTGAGAAGATACCTGGCCATTCATTCCTGATCCGTTTGACAGAAAATCAGATGAGCTAAAGCCTAATGGACTAGAAATGTTCAGACGGCCGGGTGCCACAGGTAGAGCACCAACCTCTTAAACCGCTGGACCTGTAACACAGGTACTACCTGATGGTGCTCTGTGTAGACTAAATCTAGATGGAAACTTCTGAAGTAATAATGAAAACTGGGAAATAGTTTAGCGAAAATTAAAATTTACCAACTTGTTGGGTTGCATAGCCATAACTCAAAAGGATTTTTTTTTTTTCCATTGAGCAACCTGAAAACTACTGCTTTGTAATCTTCTGAGAAGAATTTAGTCTTTGTAGGGAAGTACTCTGATCCAAACAATCTGTATTTCTTAAATGTCCACAAAAAAATCAGTCAGTTCTGCAGTAGCACTTTGTTGTAAGAAAAAATAACCTCTTTCCTGGCCTTTGTACAGATAGACTATAGCATGTGGTTTTGCATAGAGATTTTATACTTATGATTAAAACTTTAGTAATCAATATTTATATTGTTAAATAATTGGAGGTTTGCTGTTCTGAAACTGGTAGCACTCATCAATAGCTACATGCAAGCAATATTGGTTTGGAAAAGGGTTGTCCTTTTGCTATGTATCATACATTAAGGAAATCTGTTTCAGAATGGGATTAAGGAATGTGGCATCTATGTATGAAATGGCTAGTTATTACAGTCAGTAAATGAAAGTGCTTCAGCATAATCCCCTATTTTCAGGGGTGTAAAAGTCTACTTTAAACACTTACTCCGCAGTTTATATTTTGAACATAGAGTGTGATTTTATTTTTTTTTTAACTTTTGAGAAAAATACTGCAATTGCCTTCGTTTACCTGTAAGTGCTCTGCAGCTTTTCTTTCCCATTTGCCCATTAATGTTTTTTCTTCATGGTTCTTTAGTATTGCTGCTTCTGTTTTGGGACTTCTACAACAGGCAGAATAGCAGAACTGCTAAATTAGGCTGAAAATTCCATTCAGGACATACTTCAAAGTCTACTGAAACTGAAGTCTTTCACAAAGAAAAACCTGAACGTGCTTTCAATCATCTGTCTTAACACCACATTGTAACTGAAGAAATTCACGTAATTCTTTATTAACAAAAAGCCTTAAGGTATATAATTAAGTAGTATGGGTGTCAGAGACAGCCACAGAAAGCAGAGAAGCTTAGTTACAAACTAAATACTGAATGCTTATTTTGCTTTCTGTTTTGGAAACTTCTAGGTTGAAAATCTTGGTGTTGTGTTAAATCTTGTATTCTGACATTTGTGTGAAACAAATGAAATATAATTTTGCACTTAAGGAACTGGACTCATAGCATGCTTATGCCTATTAAAAATTCCTGAACACTCTACCCTTTAATTTATGTAAATTTCTTCTTGAACAGTTGTGACCACTGAGTCACAGGCCTTAGCTCTTCATTTTGCAATACTGGGATTAAGCTACAGCTTGATGTTTAGGTCAGAAATGTACTACTGTGTGTTCAAACAGCTTTGCCATCTGTGCTCACTCTTTTTTTGTCAGCACTGTGAAAGAAGTATCAGCCTCCCTAACTTCAGTGCTTTCAAAGGATTGTCCTAATGTGATTGCATTTTCTTGATGACTTTTGACACTATTTCCTTTCAACAAGGTTTAGAATAAAATAGAAAAATCTAGAAGGTCAAGACAGGGAAAGATTTCTGCTTATTTTTCACTTCCCTTTCCCCAGGATGCATACAAGCAGACTGTGTGTGTAGTTGCTGATTTTGCAGAGTCAGATGACATCCTTTCTTCTTCCCTCTAGAACCAGAGAGCATGTAAAATGAAATTGTCGTTCCTGCCTTCTCATCTTACTGCCTTTCTGTTCTTGGGTGAATACAAAATGGTGAATGATGGTTCCCATTGACCTAAGAGTCATGCCTTCAAAAGGGATGCTGCGTGTAGAATAACCGAAACCCTTGAATTCAAATGAAAATTCCTCAGTTGAGGCAAAAGGTACTCCCTGAGCACCCTACCTCGCTCGCCAGTTAGTGTCATAGCTATAGTGTAACATCTCCAGTGTATTTGCAGAAATTGGAAGGTAGATAGTGAAAGAGAGCAAAGGCTTGCAAAGGGAAGTGGGATAAACAGTCAGTCCTTCCAGTTTGAGAGCAGCATAATGCCATGTAACCTAGAAAAAATTGATGCAGGACATCAGACAGGATCAATCTTAAAACTATCTGCTTCTGCTTTCAACCTCTGACTGCTTCCGAGAGGGCTAATGAGGATTAATAGTGTGTTGTGAGATGTCGTTTGAAGCAGCTGAATTTCTAGATAAAAAACAAGCCATAAAGCTCGGTGTAGGAAGTTCACAGCTGCCTTGTACTGCCTTACACCCCTCCCTAGGCAGCAGTCTGGCTGGAGTCTGAGTCAGAGGGATTTTTGGTCAGGTGAGATCATTCCTTGTAGCCGCTGAATGATGCGAGACGCTGGAGGAGACTCCAAAGACTGGGCAACAGCTCCTTCCCAAGGGACACTCTGCAGCACAGGGCTTGGTGTTTGCTGTCTGATGGAGAAGGAGCTGCAGTGCAAGGCTCTCTCCCTCTCTGTATCCTTCCTTCCTCCACGCCTATAGCCGGTGGGGAAAAATAGCGTGGCTGTGTTACAGGCTTGGGGGTAACACAGGGACAAAAGCTCCAGCTGAGGAAATGCTTTGATCTCAGTATTTCCTAACATGGGAGTGGCTGATTTTTTGTTTGTGTTGTTTTGGTTTTTGGTTTTTTTTAAAGCTACATTAAAGGGCCATGGCCGCTTCATTGTATATTCCTGAATTTCAAGATTACAAGCTAGGTGGGGAACTGCTACCATATTGTGCTGTGTTCAGACTTCTGTTTTCCTTGAAGCCAAAAGCTTCCATCTAGTGTAGTTTACCACTCCTTAAACTGGTTCCACCACTAATGCACTGTCACTTAACACACCAGCCCCTGTTAAAGGCAGGGGAGAGACCTGCCTTGAGCTGGTATGTAAATCTATTCCAAGTTACAAAGGGGAAGGTTTTCCTGTAGGTGCTGACTCTTCTCTTAAGTCCTTCAAACATAATGCTTTTCTGTTTGTCCCAGTCTCGTTCCCCTCACTTACACCTCTGGACTAGCAGGTGTCTGGTCCCGGCAGTTCCAGTCTCATAATGACTTTATGTCAAGACCAAGGATCCCAAGGCTTTTTTAGCAATGTATGCTAAAAGCCATGGTTTGGGAAGCAGCTGAATTGTGCAGGCTGACAATTTAAACAGCAGGTGCCCGCCCTCCTCTTTCTGTTTAGGGCAGTAGAAACGTTTCTGAGAATGGGGGAAAAGACAGAGGTATTTAATAACCCCCAGGAGGCTGTGTTTAATATAGCAAATTTCAACTCAAGTGTTCAGTAAGAAGCTGGCAGAGTTTGATAATGAGCAGCTGTAATAACAGACACTATTATCCTACCTATTCCATAAGCCTTACTCACAGTGCTGTAATGACATAAATTTGCTTAAAATGTCCAAATGTAGCGCCAGAGAATTTATAGTTTGTTTAGTTACTATGACAATTCAAAGTTCACTAATGTGTTATCTTCAATTTGTTGGCTTTGCTCTACTGCTGGTTTTTGGAGTTTTTTTTTTTTTTAATTTTTCCTTGCACCCACTGTGGTTCATGTAACTAGCCGTTCTTAAATTATGTGGGGGGAAAAAAAGGAGTGGGGCACAGTGTGGGTCTTCACTGTAGTGCCAATTAATGTTTACTGAGGGTGGAATCAGACCCTATCTGAGTTTGCCTTTGGTGCATTACTGAAATAGGATTAATAGAGAAAAAGAGGTTTAGAGAATTTAACTGTAGGATCTATGTTAGCTGTGCCACCGTTATGAAGATTTGGAAGGAGACAAACACTTAATTGAGAGAGGCAGGCTGAGACTGTAACCCTCTTCCTGTGGTGTCTAAGGAAAAAGAGCAGGGCGAGTCTCCTCCCTACCATCCTCCCAGCTCAGGAGAGCTGAGCCTGATGTGATCTTTTCTTCTGTCTCCTTGTGGCTGCCGTTGGAGATGACCTGTGGCTGGGGAGACCTTTGGTCTGACACAGCACAACTGCTTTGCTGTTGTTAACCCCAACTGGATTTTACTGTGTACTTAAGAATATGGCTCACAAATGCAAGGCTAAGCACTCCCTGGTGAATCCAGAAGGTGGAAATGATCCTTTACCTTTTAAAATTCACAACAGTCTTCCCGTGGAGTAGCACAAACTCTTTGCCACTCTTGGCAACTTACAGTCACAGATTTACAGCGTGCTTCTCTCACGTTACGGGTCCTTAGGATGTGCTGCTACTCCCCTGTCCTCTTCCCTTGTCTGGCTTTTCCCTGCAGTAAGTTGTTAGAGGAAGGCTCAAAAAAGGGTTGAGACTAAACTCAACCCCCTACTTCCTGCTTTTGTTCAGTGCCAAAAGCACAGCAGGAACCGTTTTCCTGCAAGAGACCAGGCCTGCTCTTTTTCCTTACTTTGCTCTGTGCTGCTGTCCCGTAGGGATGGAGTGGATCGGGAAACCTTTGGTTCCCTCACACCATGAAAAGAAATCTAATCCTCCAGCAACAGGAGAGCAGTGATCTGTGTATTGCACTCTAAGGAAGTTAATTTATGGCAGACTTTGGAGGCCGTACTTGTAAAGTTATTTCTGTGAGAGTGATTACTGCATTATTTGGTGCATATTTATCCTTGTCACATGCAGCCTTAGCAGCACCTCAGAGAACATCTTCAGTGATCTTAGAGCCATCTCTCCTGTGACCACAACCCCAGGGTCTCCTACCACATTTGTGGAGGGAGCTCCTTTCTGTCTTCTTCCCTCAGGAGGCCTGAGCTTGATTTTGTGGCAGGTCAGCCAACCATATGAAAGCAGCTGTGCTGGGCCACAGCAGAGATCTGTTCAGCCAAATGTCACATCCCAGTGGCCACCAAAAGCAGACACAAGAGAGAGAGAGCAGGCAAATAAGTTACTTATGCCTTCCACTCTCCAGTAGTATGGAGCTTCTGAACTTCTTTTGCTGGTGTGGTACCCATGAATTTGTATCCTTCAATGGATTCAAGAGGAAATGCCCACTCTCCTCTTAAATTGATGTGAGCTTTGGTAAGAACTTCAAAGCTCAACTGTATGTTTAGCGCTCTGTCATTACCCCTGAATTCCACTGCTTGTGTTAACAGTCAGCTCACAGCCCAGCCATGAAGTTGGATTATCCCCTCTGCCAAGCTCAATAAATGGAAAAGTGAGAAGTAATATTTCATCTCTTTTTACATCTAGCGTTGTAATCTCTTTCTGCAGCTCTTCTCAGACAGCCCTGAATAATTTTGTATGATCAGCAAAATTTATCACCTCACTGATCAACAGGCTAACCCTTATGCCACAACTCAAGACAACTTTTTTATTTGGATAAACAAACACCATCAACCTGCAAAAGTAGCAGTTCCTCATTGTCCACCACAAGGTCAGAAAGCCACAGGACTTCCCAGGGGCTTCAGTGCGAAAAAAAACCCAAGTGCTAAAGTTCAAGAAGTATCCAACCTCACAGTTCCTTCAAGGATGTGGAGAAAGCCAGGAATCACTTTGTAGCCAAGTTTTACACCCATTTCCTGAACATTTCTTAACTAAATTTAACCAATATTATATTGTCATCAGGGTTGTTTGGTCTAACATCGCTGTAATGGCCACCTCACTCGTGTTACCAAATACCACGGAACACACAAAGTATTCTGAGAACCAGCCTGACTTTACCCAAAGGACTGCAGATGCGAACGCCTTTACCAGCTGTGTTCCTGGAAAGCAGCACGTCAAAATCTGCAGCCACAGCAGCAGGGGAACACACTTTTGTATTCAGTAGTCTTTTAATTAAGAAATCAATCACATGAGGAAGCATACAGAACACAGTTTGTGAAAAATGCTGTGTTACAGTGCTTTCTGGCACAAATATCATTTACAGCATTAAGTTATGTGTACGTAGCTGCCTGTGGGCTGCGGTTTGTAAAACCATTTTGCAAAGTCTGCTTCTTTATAGACCATACCATTTTGCACCAAATCTGGTATGTATGGCCCCATAAAGTCATGATTCAATCAGTCACATATGCCAATTGAATTTGTTGATGCATTCAGAATTCACTTCAATCAGAGCACACATTTAAATATTAAAGCCAATCTCTAAATTCCTCTATTGTAAAATAACTCCGTTTCTTCTGTAGATGACAGAATTTCCGGTTCAAGGTCTGCTCGTTTTATCTGAAATGTATAGAAAAAGGGAATCAATACCACCATATCCTTGTAAGTATATGTTAAGTCCTCTTTACTGCATTGAACTTTGCACAAATTGAAATACTGTATTCAGAAGCAAGATTGTATAGGACTTGGGGTTCTTAGTTTATTAGGAGTTTGTGGTGTTTTTTGGTTTTTTTTTTTGTTTGGGAGCTTCTTTTCCTTTCCTTCTCTGACATTTTCTAGATGTGCATACATAAGGGAATAAATATGTTTTATTTAAAATGAGAGGTACTACCGAGATCTAAACAGGGCATTAGTGACGCTGTCTCCATTCACTGTATTTGGGTGACTCACCCAGGAGAACTTCTGCTGTGGGCTGAGCAATTGGGAAGCTCAAAGGGAACCAGCCAGCCGTGCTCGCAGTACATAATTTCTCACAGGTCCCCTAATTTATGTTCATTTTACCCTTGCTGCCGTAAGAGATTAAGAAATTTTTTAGAAGCAATTACAATGCCAGAACGTTTAGGCAAATAAAAGAAACCTCTGCAAATGGAGCTCTGTCTGTGATGTTATGAGAATATTCACACAGTGCTAGTAAGGGAGAGGAAACAAACTCTGAAAGGCACTTTGGGCTCTCTCTCATTCCCCCTTCTTCAAAGCCCGAGGTCCAAGGGCTGCATCCTCCATTTAACCCCTGCCAGGAAGGGTACTTTCCCAGGGAACGCATTGCACTTCACAGTTCAGTAAGGCAAGGGGAAGAGACGTCGCATGGGAGTTGGTTTACCTCTCTGATGAGCTCACGCTGACTTCGCATGAAAGAAAAAAAATTCTCATTTACGTCCTTTCTTTCTCCAGCAGGACTGAAAACAGTGCTGGCAGAGCCTTGGCTTTAATCTTTAAGACAGCTCTCTTGACCTTGCTTGCTTCAGACAGTTGTGAAAGTCTGATGAATCTACGTTAAAAGCCTCTGCCAAGTACATGGGCCTTCACAAGCAGCCTCTCTGCTGTCCCATTTTAGATGCACAACCACATTAATCCTATTGATTTTTTTCTATGTGTCTTTAAGACTGCTGGCCATAGTTATAGAATGACTATTTAATATAACAATAATTGATTCTGGTGAAAGGACTTACCTCCCCACACTGTGGGAACATACTAAGTGAGACTGGCAGCATCCCTGCTAGCATTGATGTAATAAAAAGCATTCTCACTGAAGCCAAAGCACGTGGAGTTCTTGCAAATTTTGTTCTGTCCAAGACATTGAAAAGGTAAGTAAGTATGTCAGTTTGGGCTCGAAAAATAATCTGACAGTGAGACAAAGAGCATTAGCTACTATTTTAGTGGTTGAAATTGCCATGAAATTCATAATAATCTAGGCTTATGAATCCTAAAGGTGTTCCCCTACTTTATTTCCTATGTTCTTACTCCTAACTTCATGTTCCTTCTCTTTGTTTTGTATTTAGCTGCAGCATTTTCCAAGCCCACATTGTCAATACAATATTAAGAAAATAAGCAGCAAGATCAAAGAAGAGAAGGTGCATTACTCAGTTCTTCAACTAAAATTTTTCTTGCATTACTCTTTCCTTTCAGATTTAGTTCCTCTTGGCAGTCCTACTTTGCCTCGTGCAAAAATTTATTACTTGGTATATATTTAAACTTTTATCTTACATCTGCGTTTATGTCTTCTGGTAAAAGAAGTTCCTTAATCTAAAAAAAGGGGACAGGGAATTGATTTAGGCAGTACCAAATTACATGATATAGATGATCCCTACCAAAAGAATTCCCTGATAAAGCATACCATGAATTCTTCTTATAATAGAAGGTTTCTAAATGTTGCAAAAGCAAGAACATGTTTTACAATATATGGGAAACTACTTGGAAGTTGGGATCCATTTTTAGTTGCAAATTCAAGTGCCATATTATCTCTTCAGAAATAACAAAAGTGCTGTGAACAACCTTGACACCAGACACTAGGACTCAAATCACAGCTGGGGAACCGAGGTGCTGGAAAACAGCCTGTCAGGAGAGCGCAAACATGCTTCCTGCATGGGAGAAGAGAGGAAATCCTCACAGCTTTATACAGCCTTCTGCAAACCCTCAAAGCATGGATGCAGACATAACCAGATTTACTTATCTAAATCAGTCACAGAACCTGAACAGCAACTTCTCAAATAATCACTTCTACCAAGGCAAGCAATACCACAAAACTGAGAAAAAAATTGTCAAGTGGTAACAGCCAGACTAAAAAGCAGAATACACACTGACCAGGCACCCCCAGCCCTTTTCCAGTACCTTTCCACAAAGTGCGTAAGCACAGCTGGCAGGAAGAATGTTGTCCCAAACAAGACTGCTCTGGACAATGCTGTTTCTTTAACGGCCTCCAGGGAGAGAAAAAGAAATGCTGTTAAAGCAAGGCTCTGCGCAGCTTCAGATACTGCATGCTTCTGTGAGCACTTTTTTGTCTGATACTGTGGAGTTTCAAGCAACCAGTAAATGAGGGATAAAAACATTTGTTAGAGCAATTATTTCTTAAAACCAAAGTCCTACAAGTGGCAAATATTCTGCTTGTGACTAAAAAATTACTTAAAAGCGAGGTGATACTACTGATGCCCTATCGAGTTTTCCTACCATGGTAATAATTTTGCTGAGAGTTGCTTTTTTTTAAGTTGTGCTGAACTTCCTCCAAATGGTTATACCTTCTGGGCATCCTAACAATCATGTCACAAGTTTGAAGTTCTCTCTGCAGCTGCCCACAAATCTTTATGCTCATCTGGCTGTTTCCTCCCCTGTGGACAGCAGCATAGAAAGGGAGAGTCACTGACAGCACTTCAAATATGACTTCATGCTCTAGTTCCCGTGACAGACTCCACAGTGGATGTTGATGTGCAAGGCAAGGAGTAAACGCAGAGTCAGGAACTGGAGCCCCAGGATAAAATGTACTAGCGCACTGTAGATCGGGGCATTATTCTTTGGGAGGCACAGCCTTTAAATAATATTCCCACTACAGAAGATGCATGTGATAGGTACGATACAGGGCTTTTCTCTGAGGTGTCCCATCAGAAGAAGGTCCAAGAGTCTTGTCTCTTGAGGTGAAAGCAGCAACGCCTGTGCTAGTGTCTCTGTGGCTCAGCTCTGGCACTCTGTGTGCAGGTCTGGGGAGGCTGCCAACCCTTGAAGACACAAAGGTTCTGGAACCTGGCTCCAGAGACCTAGCCCAAGCTGAACCAAAGATCCAGGACCTGATCTGGGATTCCTCATTTCAATCTATCCAGCTCTATCTACTCTCAGCATTGCGTTCAGCCCTTAGCAGGGAATGAAAGACAAATCAAGAGAGGCCTCCACCTCCTCGCCTACCTTCTCACCGGCCTTCTGGGACACTCCTACAACCTTGCCATTCCTGTCCATCACTTCAATTCCATTCTCAAATTCTGGGCTTCTCACCACCACCACCGTAAAAGCACTCATCACACCTGCAGAGTTAAAGAGGATTTTGCTTTAAAAGATCCAAAAGGACTGTCTCAACAGTAACATTCAAAATTATGTGCATTTTACATTTCCAGTTCAACAGTTCACAACTGAATAACCTGGCAGCTTAAGGAGAGCCTGCCCCACAAAAATCTACTTGGGATCTAAATTTTTTTTTCAGAAGCTTGAGTGAGATTTTAAGCCCCCAGTCCTAAAAGGTGCTTTATCATTATGGACTCAGAGCTTTCCATCGCTGCCACCCAGCTCAAACCAAGAGTACTTGGTTCTTATGAGGAAGGGGAGGGATTTGTGTTTTGGAAAGGTTTTGTACCGGTCAGCACAAAATCCAGCACAGAAAAAAGACCTTGAAGGGAACAGACTTTTAAGTAAAGGCTGGATCCCTGATGTGAAAGGAAGAGTGTCAGGGGAACGCTGGCTCCATGATGTTCCATTATGGCACTCGTCTGCCCAGCTGTGTGTCTGTCACAAGAGGCAGTGCTTCAGCTGGATCCTAGAAGAGAATGTTTCAGTCTCCTCCAGACCCAGCTTTACAAGGTACCTGAAAACATCTATCAGTCTATACGGTCAGTCACTGAAAACACAACCCTAAACCACTGGCACCTACACAGGCTGTATCAAAAGGGAGTTAGTAATCTAGCTGGTGTTCTCCTTTCTATTTTCTAGACCAAGGTCTAGGCCTAACAGGGCATACCCTGGCAAACTGACCTTGCTTGAAACAGTAGATTTCTCTTTTTGTTAGTTTTTGGCAGGGCTGTTAAAGATACCGCGTAACAGATGACACTTTTCAAATGTTGGACTAATACTAATCAATTGACCTCAGGTTTCTTCTACATTTAAGAAAACAGAAGCACATTTTAACACCTGCTCCAAGGGAAACAAGTCAGAAAGCGCTAATGTAGATCCTCAGAAAGATCTGGCTAGCCATCTCACGTAACTTGGAACAGAGGAGATAACATGTTTTAATTTTATCAGTTTACCCCTAGGAAAGGCCAAAAAGTTCTTTAACCGCATTAGAAAAACAGTTAATGACAATTAAAATTCTACAATCAGATGGGGGCAGCAAATGGCCCTCAGACCAGCTGCAGTTGGCCGCAGTTTCTTTTTACTCACCAAGAAGAGGAGCAGGTAGAAGTTTTTGGACGACTAGCTGTGTTAGTGAACTCTTCACTGTGTAACGATTCATGAAGATAAAAGGAAGAGCCTAAGGCATTGGAAGGAAACAGGCACCTTCTATTAAAAAATGTGAAGCACTTCAGTATGTGCAACAGGTTAGGAAAAATATCTGTGACCTAATACATAGTTACTGTCTATAAAAATAAGCAAATGCCTTGGTTTAACATTCCAACAAACCCCACATGTTCTCTAGTTACTGAAGGTATTTGCAATCATTCTTTTAGATAAGAATAAAAAATATTATTATAAAAAAGCACTAAACATTATTATGTAGAGGACAGCAGCAGTGTGAATACAAAGACAGAAAAAGGAAAACAAAACAATTACTTCTGACTAACAGCCCTTGGACATCCGTCCAACTGCCTTGTGTCGCATACTGCTCTCTCCCCCAAACAGGAAATCTGGTTTACTTGTGTATTTGTTCCTGATTCTCTGCACTTTCAGCCCAATTCTATATTCCCATAATACAGTTGCAGGAAGTTTCATTGAGGAATAAATGGCCAGACACCAGCTCATGCTCAGGGTCTCCCTCGGAGGACGAAGGGGAAGAACTCCCACATTGACCCACAGGCACAGCTGCCTGCCCAGACCTCTGTACGTCCTGAGCACTGCTGGCCCACCTGCTAGCCTAGGGGGCAGAGGTGAAAAGCAGAAACAGTCGTATTTTTCTGCCAGAAGGCTTATAAAAAAAATCACTGTTTAGTGTGGAGAGTGAGGAAATGCATTATAGGGGCAGCTGCACTTGCAGCGAGTGTCACGAGGACACCAGCGCTCATTCTGATGTAGCGAACTCCGGAAACGACCGATTCCTATTCCAGCAGAGCACAGAGCTAGCTAGCCCTTAGCTACCTAGCCCTCCTGGAAGGCTAATTTACCTGCATCCAGTGCAGCATTCTCATGGCTAGGCTGCTTCTGGGATCTGAGCTAACTCTACCCAGTACAGATGCCTGCAGATTTCACCACTCGTTTAGAGCGAGACACATCTCTTCCACAGCACTACAGCAAAAAGAACTACAACAACCCAGTGGGCTACTCTGTGTTTGTAAACCCTGGCCACTTGCTCTCACTGCCCATTTTCTAAGCGTCCAGAATAATAAAGAAAAGGACAGAAGAGGAAGCATCAGAGGAAGCCAAGCATGGCATCAGCTGACAGATGATGAGGAAAATTCTTATTCTGAACAGTTCTGGGGCAAGACATCGGAGCAGAGCATCAGAGCACAATCCTGAAGGATAACAGGCAGCATGACTATCTTAGAGCCTCCTCCTTCTCAGGAGAGCTTACTAGGAAAGCAATCATTGAGCAAATACATACACCAATACATGCTGCATAGGAAATGGCTCCCAAGCCGTAGACGATCTTCTTTTGTTGAAGTGAGTACTCCTAAGAAGGACAGAAGAAACACACTGCATAAATACATTTGTAATCCACTTGTAAATCATGTTTAAAAGGTCTTGTACCATTCAGACGTTTTAAGAAATAAAAATCTACACATACTTCAGCCTTTGGGGTACCATTTCCATTTAATAGGGTGAATCCTGTGGTATATGTGTGAAACACGAACTGCAGAAATGAGAGATTATAAGCAAAAATTAATTTGGGATTGAGACTAGAAGACTTGTAAATGTAGAAAGAAAGAGGCAATTACCTGTCTGAAAAAAGCTTGCTTTGCCCCGAGCTGAAGAGAAGTAGCAATGACCTAAGAGGAAAGCCCCACAAGAAAATTAGGTTTGATGAGTCTAGAAGTTTTTGGGGAGTTATTTGCAGCAGTGTCAAAGGCTCCAGGCAGCACCCAAGGCCATTTGCCTTGTTTCTAGGCTAACACACTTCTTTGCTACAGATGCAACACATTCACTTTTTCTATCCAATACAAAACACAGAAACACAGTGATAAAAACACTATGTGCAAGAGTATTTGAGCAAGATGCTTTCTTACCCAAAATTTAAAAATGCATTTCTACCTGTGAAGCTTAAATAGATGCAAATAAAATAACTAAGGTAATAAAAATGTCAGATTGTTTTGACTAGTGAGGATATAAATACTCGACCTAACTGATCTAAGATCAAAGATTTCAGGACTTAGTTCCCAACTCCTCCTCAACTTCAGATAGTGAATAAGAACATCAGTTTTAATCAACCACAGCCTTTCTTGAGGTCTGGCCTACCAAGCTCAAGGTGTGGAACGCTCTCAGAGAACAAAGTCAATCACAATAAGGCAAACATGGAATAAGAGGAGGGCAGGGAATGTCCAAAGCCTCAGAGGAGGATCAGTAATTCATTTAATATTAGTGGATCAATTATTTTAATGCCAGGGCTGAATCTAACCACATCTGTGAAAGAGCATTAAGGTTTAAATATCAAAAAGAAATATTTCTGTTAATTCTATTACCGTTCTTAATGAATTTTAAAAGCCATCAAGACTTTCATTATACTTTTCTAGTAGCGCCATGTAACTTCACGCTGTATTTCTATATGGAATGACGTATCTCAGTATGCGTACTCATAGGCCAAAACCAAAGGCAAACGCATCTAAATCAATAAATATGCATATATTTACAGCTATAAACTTTATGAAACGAAATAGTGTAATTCTGAGCACTATAAGAAGAATTTATTTTTATATCTTCTGTAATTTCTTGACAATACAATTTCTTACTTGCAAATACACAATCGACATAAGAAAAAAAATAATATTCTGGGTCTGAAACACGGAACACAAGACTCTGACTCGTCTCTCCTGCGGCTCCAGTTTTTTTGAGGTTAAACAGACCAAAACCAGGCCTTGCTCTCAATGCTGAGAGAATTTCACCTTGAAACAGACCGCTGACCTTCACACATGAACGATCTCTTTGAATACAGCTGAAGGAAGGCAGCTAACAGGTCTGGATGTCCAGTGAGATTCCTTAAAGGCTTGATTTCTAGGTTACTCAGCACTTCCCACAAAACAGATGTCTTTTAAAAAGCTTCTGCTGAAAATACAAGAAGCCCAAAACCTTCTGTTCCCTCTCTCCAACCCCTGACTTTGGAAAAATGTCACCCATGAGGTACACCAGCATCTTTCATGATTACTCACCAACGGAAGAGATATGGGCATGAAGGCTAAAAAGAAAGAAAACTTTATTTCAGTAAAAATAACCGTTATGAGTCTAGACGGATGGTTTTGAGCAGAAAATTCCCCTAACTTCCCCCTGTACTTTCAGCTCTAAGTAAAATACTACCTACAAAAAAAAACATTATCACCATGGACTTCAATTCTAACCTCTGTCTCTCGTTCCTTATTCAAGAAGCCAGAATACCTGGTCACAGCTCACAGCCAAAAGGAGCCCTTGTGAACTCCACTCAGCAACTGTGTAACTGAGTTTTGAAGGGAAATTCAGCTCTCTGTTCCGAAAGAGATAGGTGGTAACAAAGGCTGTGAGTGGTTATAAGAGATAAGGAGTAAATAGTCTAAGTATGGTTATACCTGATCAACAACCTGCGCTGTCTTGGCTCCCTAAACATCACCCCAAGCAGACTTCACTTGCCACCACAGCAAGTTCATGCAGCAGCCACATCCATCAAGTGAAAGCTTAGCGTGTAGCAGCCTGTTTTACATGTGGAAGGATTTGGAACTCATTCTGCAGTGACAAGAAACTGAGACCGGTCAGGCTATTTCCATCTATTTCCACCAAAATAAACTATAGGAGAAATTCCTCAAGAGGACCTTAGGAATAAATACATCTCCAACAGCCATGACAATGCAACTGACAGAAGTAAGAGTCTACTTGGTTTTCTATATGGAGAAGAGCATCACAGCGGCTCTTTACCATGAGCTATTCCCCTTTGATGCTTCAGTCACATCCACAAAACTTCTCTTAAGGGAACTTACCTGGAGGTCTAAACAAAACTGGAATGATTTCATTTGTGTCAGGATGTACACTGGCCTTAAAACAAACAAAAAAAAAAGAAAAAAGAAAAAAAGGCAAATTAGACCACCTTTGCCATACTTGAATAAGAAAGAAAGAAAGAAAAGATTTCTAAATATTTTGTAACTTACCAGGCTTAGCAGGAAGGCTTGTTTTGTCTAAACAATTGAAAATTAGGTTAGTAATCAAGTTTCAGAAGAGACTAGGTAAAATTTTCTCTCTAAATTTATTGTATCTTTCTTTTTTCCAATAACTTATGACTGGAGTGCTATATATATATACCCCTCTTTAATTATTTTTTCCCTAAAATTTGTCTCCATATGCTCCTTGTTGATTATAACTTACATCCCATATGCTGTGTAACACACACTATGGCAAAACAGAAAGTTAATTTTTAAAAGTAAAGCTAGTAGGTATTTTAAAACAGAAAACAACAATTTAAATGTGGCTAAAAGCCTGAACACTTATATTAAGACTTTAGCTTTTCTAGCACCATGTAAGTTTTTATTTCTCCTTTCAGACTTTGACACACAAGGTACTAGGTGCGACATAGGAAGAGCTGAGCCCACACTGAGTCAAAAGAAAGACTTTAAACTCAGCTATACATATATATCAAAAGAAATTCCTACTAGATTCATGGATTAGAAAAATCTCTGTCGTAATGAGTTTTTCTTGTGTTATCCCTTGTATCTGAATCTCTGTATTCTGTCTGCTAGGTCTTATACTAATATCAACTATTTCAGCCACGAAAAAACACACCTCTGTTTTCTATAAACTGCACTCCAAAATACCTGATCATTCTGCACGGGCTCACTGGTTTGTGTTAATAACCTGGTTGTTCTTATTTCATTCTGTATTTGAGAAAAACAAAACAAACAGAAAAAAAATATCTCAGATTTCAATAGTCTGAAGTGCAATAGTTCAGTTATAAGACACTCTAAATACAAACCTAGAATGTCGAGCTAATCACACTCACCAGAGCAGTGAAGGCAAGAACACCCTAGGCACACAACCAATTCATGCTCAGAGAAACTTTCACATTATTCGGGCTCCCTTGTTCCCCTTCAGTATCAATCCCTCCCGCATTACACAAATGCACTGGAACTTTAAGCATATGAAAAACCCAACTGAAATCAAGAGTGTTAATCTTGTACTTAAAATTATCTATGTGTGCTGGCAAACTCAAAGATTTGCTGCCAGAGCAGCCATCTGATATCCCCACAGGCACTTAGATGATCATTTAAAAAAGAAATTGCAAACCAGACTTTTAAAATCACCAGCAACGAGTCACAACATCACTAGATGTTCCTGCATGCTCACAAATGTGTGACCAAGTTTTGGATCGTACATTCTTCCTTTAAATTTGGCTCAAACTTTCAATTATGGAAAACAAGCACACTTAAATAAAGAGAATAAAACTGTAACGTGAGGCGGTGATCCACAGGCCACATAAAAAGTCACCCCTCTTAGGAGAATTTATGAGATGATTTGGCTTTTCTTCAACAGGCACATCTCTCTTTGCAACGGTGTATTTTAATTCAAGGAGGTGTGGACTCATCCCAGATCTCCAAATCCCCAAATGTGCTATAAAATTTTATCGTTGGCGTTTACATATATATAAGGTACATCTACTAAATTATATTATTTGTACATGCAAATATATAGAGAGAGAGAT
Source organism: Tetrax tetrax (assembly GCA_009806455.1). NCBI lineage: Eukaryota > Metazoa > Chordata > Aves > Otidiformes > Otididae > Tetrax > Tetrax tetrax. The sequence goes on along the minus strand of WHYT01016668.1, from coordinate 257,159 downwards.
GTATTCATACCATAAATACCCACATATAGATAGACGAGTGGATACATGCAACTCACTGACTCTGCAAGGGACAAGGAAATATCTCATGCACACACATTTTGACTGTGTTCTTTTGCTTTAAAGGAGCTTTCCCTTAGAAAAAAAGTCAATCAACAAATATTCCTTTAATATACCAACCAAGCAGCCAACTCTCATACAATGTGCTTTTTTCCACCATCACCCCTGACAAAACTATACTGAAGTGGAACTATGCAAAAACCCATCTTCCCCACAAATTTGCTGTTGTGACCATTCCTGAAATTTAGAAGCTAAGCTTTACAGCTGACAGTGTGTTTAGTGTCAAACTTTAAATAATTTTTGTTAAAATTGTAATAATCACTCTATGGTATAAAAAGGCCCTACAAATCAGGTGTGCTCCCTCTTAGGGACGATTCCTTCTGCAGAGTCGCTTGGAGGAGAATCAAAGAGCTTCATGACCTTCAGATGAAGCCGCACCTAAGGATGGGTATGGGGATTAGCCAGCAGAGGTTTGGGGTGCTTGGGGTGCAGTTCAGCCCACCTGCCTTCTCCAAAGCCGCAACAGCTCCCTGACACGAGTCCTGGGTTTAGGAACAGCACGTCCAGCTGCTTGCTTCATCTCTTTGCATTTCTTATATACGTATATGTATGTATGTATTTTGTTTCTCCTCAGAAACCTTGCAACGATGTTATTTTACACTTAGCAAAGCCAAAATTCATGAAGTCGCCAGCTCAGCTCCCCGTCACCCGCACATTCGGGAGCCGGAGCGAAGGGGCACGGAGCGGCTGGGGCCACGCCGTCCCGCAGATCCCCGGCGCCAAGGGCATTGGGGGGCCAGCCCCCTCCCCTCCCTGCGACCCAGGCCCCGAAATACCCGTCCCTCCGGTCACCGGTGCCACCGCTTTGAACTAAACGGCGGCGAGGCCACGCCGCCGTACTCACGGAGGATTTCAGGAGCAGCAGGGGATCCAAGACGTCCGCCCAGAGAAGGAACCTCTGCCAAAACGACTGACGGAGACGAGGGGTTATTTCGGAGGCAGCCCGCCCAAGCCGCACCGTCCCGTCCCCCCCGTCGTTCCCCCCCGTCCCCTGACCTGTCCCTCCGCCCTCCAAAACCGCAGGTTGGCGTCCATGGAGCCGCGGCACCGGAAAAGCGGCGGCGGGGGACGGTCCGGCTGCTGCACGCTCCGCCCGGGCCCCGAGCCGCCGCCTCGGGATCCCGCCCGCCCACCGCAGCGCGGGCTCCGCGCCCGGGCCGGGGGAGCGCTGGGAAAACTGCGGGAATACCGGCGGATTTACAGAAACCAGAACACTGGGACCGAAAAGAGGTTTGCACATACTGAGACCTGGAGCATCACCGGGCACCGCAAGACACCAGGCTCGCTTTTTCATCCTTTCACCAACGTCGCGGCGTGAATACCCGTTACAGAGATAATTTGGGACGCAACACCCGCTTCGCCAAGGTGGTTCCCTCAGGCTTCTGTTTATCTTTTAGTCCCTTTTCCCTGCCCGAAGGGGCAGATGAAAAACACAAACCCAGTCAGCATTGTATGGATGTGTCCAGCCCTTTGCAGCACGCCCACTGCTCACCCCGGTACGCACACGGGCAGTGCCGGCTGCGACCTGATGGGATCAAAGGTATAGAAGACAATTTCTGGGTGCAACGCACCTTACCCAGCTTCCAACTTCTTCAGAATAAACAGGAATCTTGGGGGAAAAAGTGCAGGAAAAAAAAAAAGCAAAGCAACACAGCTGCTGGTCAAGATTTATTGTTACAGCTAGAGATATTTATTATTATACCTAGAGATATCGACGTTGTTATCAAGCAGTACAACATTTCACGTTTAAGTTTTTCCTGGAGACAAATTCAAGCAAGCAAGGAACGCTTTAAATGATGGAAGACTGTCACGAAGCTCCAGTAAGCACGCTCTTGGCGTTCAGTTTTTTACCACCCCGCAAGCAGACTGCAAGTTCTTCATGCTTGTTAACGCTCCTGTGTAACCGCTCTGCATCTTTGAGTACAAGCAGGATTGAAACGGCACAGATTTACATTCATTTTGAATTAGAGTGCATTTACACACAAGAACAGCGGGATTCTTCTTTATTTTTCGCTCGTTACATTCATTGCTTCCTCTGCAAAATTCATTGAAAACAAACCAAGTATCAAAATTCTATTTTCTGCATTTTCCCCATTGTTTCAAATTCTTGTTACAGAATTTAATTTTTCATGTGAGAAAAGTTGTAGCACACTTTCTGGGCCAAAACTAGCAAGGAACAAAAAAAAAAAAACCACAAACAAACAAAAAAAACCCCACCCAGTGGAATACAACTGTATTTTGTGTACTTGTCCTATTCAGGAAGAATTCCGGTCACAGAAACCCATGAAACAAGCTGCAAAAGTGTGTGTGTGTGGGGGAGCCTTAATTTTTACCCTTCTTTTTAAAACAAGACAAGGAAGTCAGTAAATATTTCAACATTTAATTTCTTTTTAAGCATCAGAAAATTAGAACTTTGATTTTAGGGTTTTTTTTAGTAATTACAGCAGCTTTCTTAATGTCTTCAGGGCATGGTAACTAAGAGTTTTGTCCACATATCTGAGGGTTTATGTATGCACTTTCTCAAAATATTCTTTAGAAGCTTCTGGGCTTGGTTTGATCTGTCAAGAAAAGAAAGTTTAGTTATTATACAATGTAATTTAGATAAAAAAAGACAGATGTGACATTTTATCCAAGGAAAGCCACGCATACGTTATAAAAACAACAGGTTATTTCTGTTTCTGCGCTCGGTTGAAAGATGAAAGCCTAAACGATGTACAAGCTCCTACTTGCAAATTTTAAGTATATAACACTTTTTCCCTGCTAAATATCAAGCAGGGCATTAAATAAGTAAAACATCTGACAACAACTGGTGAAGAGTGCAGTCAAATTTAGAGTTTTAAATACAATTTGTGTCTTCTAAAAGAAAATCAGTGACTTTCTTCACAGAAATCACACATTTAGTATCGTACAAATAGACTAAAGTGGTCCAACCGATGAACGCCTCAGATTTATACACCAGGCACAGATTCAGTCAAGCACCTGACACTAAAGTGGCTCTCAGCCCTTCAGACACGCTAAACTAAGCTAGCGTCGGTATCCAGAAATGCGGTATTCAGCAGATGCTTACTGTAGGGGAGTCTGGAGTCCAGTTTGCCGGGCAAACCTCTCCGTGTGTTTCCACGTACTGGAATGCTTTCACCAAGCGGAGCGTCTCCTCCACGCTGCGACCCACGGGGAGGTCGTTGATGCTTAGATGCTTGATGATGCCATTTGGATCGATGATGAAGAGACCTCTGTAATTGAGCAAAAATTTAGGGAATTTTTGGTCTTTCTTCCAAGACCAAACACAAGGAACAGGATGAACTATTTCAGCAGGGCAGTTATTCTTAGATGCATGTATCAGAGTGAGGAGTAACAACCAGTGTTTGCTATGTTAGTGCGGTGATCAAAAGCCAGGAACCAGTCAACTGGTGTGGTATGGTGAAATTACACGGTATGCGTAAAGATTATTAAATTGAGACAGATATAGAACAACGGTAGAATTTCTAATTCCACCTATAGTTAAAGGTGGACAGCTGGTGTCCTTCCCATGTCTTTTTGATAAGAAAATCCAAAAGCATTGAGTGAAGAATTTATTATGCATTAAGCTACTAAATTAAATCCTGTTGCATAAAAACACTTGTGAAAACCAAAGTTCCATTCTTACCATATTAATTTATCTTAATTTAGCTTAATTTATCAACAAACAAATGCCTGAAGTTCCTTATCCAAAGAGATCAGGAACCAAAGGTCTCCAGAAAACTCCTACCCAGTCCAATGGATCTCAGGGACACTATTTGCTTTTAATAAGTATTCCCATGGTGGAGAAGGAAATGTCATTTTTTAAATTCTAGATAATTATGGGATTAACTCTAGTGGCCTCTAGAACTACCGCTTTAGAAAATTTTCACACTGAAGTTAAGGCAGTCTCTTCTCCCTTCAGAAGACAGAAAACAAAACAAAGACAGACATAAATTGTGAAAAAATCTAAACAATGGTAAAACGCTCTTCTGTCCTACTCTTGTTTTCCTTAGCGACGTGCAGTTCTCCCACCCACTCGGAGCAGCACAGCTGGCTTTCCCCTGCATGCATTCTCAGAGAGACCTGGAACCATTCTCAACCTAACGGCCATAACAGCCACGTGCCCTTCTCCTAAAGTGGGATGCAGCAGAAGGTCTGCAGAAAAAGCAACATCTTACAGCCTTCATTTGATCCTCGTGCAGGCTCCCCTGCAGGAGGGGACCGCGCGGTTCACGTTGCTTTAGAGTGGGTTGCGTCACAACCGAGCTATCGGCAATCCTGCGTTACCTTAGTGCTATGCCAGGTCCTTCCAGCAGCACACCATAATCACGGGAGATCTGTTTTGTGAGGTCTGACAGAACTGGAATATTCATTTTGCCCAAACCGCCGCTCTAGAGAAAAAGAGTAAGATTCCATCTTGTTACAAAACTCTTTTTAGCTTTTAATCCTTCTTGAGTCGCTGGATTCAGTGCTCTTGAAGGTACACTAACAACAACGCGCATTCGTGCCATTTGCTCCATGAGAGGGCTGAGGGTGATGCTGTTTGTCTGGCCTGTTTTGATGGTTTCTTTTTTTTTTTTTTTTAAAGTAGTCAAGAACATTCGGTTTCTTTGGAACATGAAAACTTCTTTTGCACTGAGCGTTTTAGAATTGCGTATTTTGGTGGTAAAAGGCTACCTATGACAACAGTCGTAAGTTTTCAGAAATATTTCCCTTGTACCCTGTTCAGCAGCTTTGAATACAAAATTTCTGCTGCGTATTTCAGCATTCAGAATTAAACAAGATGAACACTGCAGGGAGGGAAAACAAACCTGCACACTACAACAGTCAAAACACAAGGCTTCTAACAGCCATGCTAGGTATGCCAGAGCTCTGCTGCTTGCTCTATTTAGTGCATGGGTTGGTTTTTTTTTTCCCCTCCCCAAAATCAATTTAAATACTATTTGGAGAGTCAACCAAGATTTATTTCAGTTTTGCAACACACTGGAACTGCAAGGAAGATAAGCTGTCTATCCTTGAAACAAGCCCGCAGGTCGTTAGCTTTTCTATTCCGGGCGTCATCAGTGAATCATTGTGCAATCTCAGCCACTCAGACCCTGATCCTGCAAACGTTTGTCTGCGAGGCAGTTCTCATACACAGAGCTCTGAAGGCAGATGTTGGAGAAACCAGGGCCTCGGCTTCTCCGAGTGTCAGTTTCCCGTCTGCGCCACCACGGAATTCCTTCCGCTCTTTGCGGGGTGTTTTGCTAGGCATGCACTGAGCAGCCCCTGACTGACACACACTGAACAACTTTCACATAAAGCAGTGAAGTCACTCCACCATCACGTTTTAGAACCCCAAACAAAGCATGCAAAGAACTAAACACTCTCCACAAGCTCAGCCAAGCCATTAAATCCAGCAAACTCTCCTCCCTCCCCTGTGTGTTCCAACGGCAGGGCTGCGCAGCTGGAGGCACCCTAGGCTGCCAGCATCCCTGCAGGCTGCTGCCCACACGACCGCAGGGGTAACAACTGATGGCACGGCAGCTGCTGCACCTTCCTGCGACGCTTCCGATTCCCCACAACTAACCAAATCAGTGAGGTGCTTTTCATGATTAAAGGTGGGCATTTTTACACACATCTGAAGGAGGCTCATCTCCAGTAGAAGACCGTCTTTATCACTTTCTTCCCTCGAAGAAAGCTGAGGCCCTCCGCTTGTATTGCAGAAGTGGAACCATTTCAGCAAGTGAGAGTTAATAACACAAGTGCTCCAATAAACGGGTGGTTCTACTTCCACTCCAAAGCCACCAGTGTTGGGTACTGCTTAACAGTAATGACTAAAGAGCTGCCGTTAAATTTTTGTGAGGGTGCATACAAAGCATCAGCTGTCACGGGCAGCTTAAGACACTGATATGTCTACCGAGTATTTGTCTGTCAAGATAAATGTGTGAGGAGGTGATGTAACCTAGAGGACTCGCAAGAGAGCGAATCAAAGATGAAAAAAGCCCCAAGTTATTAAGGAAAAGATCAAGAAAACAAAGATTGAGGTCAAAATTATGTCATCAAATGTAGAAGTTAATCCCTTAATATATCATTACAGGCAGTCTATTTCTTGAAATCAGTGGTTTTTTATTCAATTGTTCCTCTCAGGAGCTCTTGTGAAAAGAAAACAAGCCAACAGAGAAAAGCCCCAAACAGCCACCCGATTCATACCTTTCGTGGTGTATTTATCCAGGCCAGATGACAAAAATGAGAATCCACAGAAACCGCCACAACATCACAATTCACATCATGAAATTCATTTGCTTTGTTGCTGAAAGCTACAATTTCGGTCGGGCAGACAAAGGTGCTGGGTGGGAAGAAAGAACAGGCTGTAATGATTCTGCAGTCTTTTCAGAGATTTTTCTAGCAATGACTGGCACACCTGTTTCTAGGCATTAACACAACAGAGCATTTTCTTTAGCCTGACAATTTTAACCGTGTTTCCTGCTCGAGATGAGTTTCAATCCGTCTCAAAGCAACGGCCATGGCCACCTAGCTGTCACACCAGTTTTCAACTCCCAGTTCTAGACTAGAGTTTTTGCAGATATGGAGAAACTGTCTCTGTTAGACACGCTCTACAAAGTTTTTGAAAACTCTACAGAGTTTTTGAAAACTACAGCAGAAAGGACTGCAGGTTAAATTCTTCCCCATATGCCAAATTACACCAATCTTCAGCAGAACGACCCAGGACGCTCATGATGATTTGAGTCTTCTGGACAGGCTCAGCCCCACCTGTTCATCTTCTGCTCTGGAGCCGACCGCCTGCAGTTCTGCTGGCCCTGATGCTTAAAAGGAGAAAGTGTCCAACAGGACCCCAAAGGGCAAGGCCTCTCACCCCTGGGATCTAAGTGGAACCACGCTTGCAAGGCCACGTCTGCCTCAGTGCTGACATTCAGAAGATGCTCTCCAGCCAGCTCTAGCACACGACAGCCACTTGCCCCCAAATCCTATCACTCACGCTCTAGAAACAGACACATCTGCCTTGCACGACTCGCCCAGATAAGGTAAAACCACCCGCTTTAGACAGCGATGACCTGCAGCATTTCTGACGACCTTCAGCAAGGCAGGAGGCCCACGGGGAAGGGGAGACACCCGCACTCACAAGTCCAGGGGGTAGAAGAAGAGAACCAGGTATTTCCCCTTGAAATCATCCAGGCTCAGCTCCTTGAACTCTCCGTTGACCACGGCCGTTCCTTTGAAAAACGGGGCGCGCTGCGTAACCGCTGGAGCAAACCGCGAGGAGCCTGCGGGGGAGAAAAACGGAGCCGGGGGGGGGTGGAAAATGGAGCTGCGGGCCCCGGGGCCAGGCTGGGCCGCCTCCGCCCTCGCCTCCTCCCGGGCGCAGCTGCCAGGGCGGCCGGTGCCCGCAGGCCGGGGAGGAACGCGTGTGTCCCCGCCGCCCTCCCGCACTTACCCAGGCTGAAGTGGCGGCGGGCGCAGGGCAGGGGCCGAGCCGTCAGCCCCTTCCCGACAGCGGGCACCTGCGGGGGGGGACAGGGAGGGTCAGGGCCGCCGGGGAGCGGCCGGGGAAGGGAGGGTCAGGCACTCACTCACCGCGCTCCGCAGGAGCCTTCCCAGCGCGGCGGCCATGTTGAGAGCGGCGGCGGGAGGAGCCGGGCCCTGCGGGCGCGGGAGGGACGGGGCGGGGAAACAGCGTGGCTTGTGCTTAAAAACCTTCCGGATACAAACTTTTCAAATGTAGCTGGCTCTGACTTTATTGTCAGGGACCGCACCTGGTATACATACCTGATACGTATAAACCTGTTTCCCTGAAGCTGAGGGCTTCAAAGTTGAAGCTCAAGCCCTCACAACTCAAGCGAAAGGGGCTACTTTAACAGTCAGTTGAGCAGTACAAGGTTTTCTCAGGCTATTTTTGTTAAATACCTGAGGGTGCCAGCAACAGAGATCATCTTCACCAAGAATTGCCAGCTTTCCGCCCTGTTCTAGGCCACGTGAAGCGGCACAAGCGGCGTGCACAACCCAGAGTACCGAAAATCAAGCATTTTCTAAAAGACCATTTTTCTTTTTTTTTTTTTTTAGCTTCTTTTTGTGTGTTTCTTCATCTAAGTAGTGAAATCAAGTTGGACCCAGTTTCACTTCTAGGTTTTGGTCATTTCTGACCAAATATATATATATAAATATTATATATTTATAAATATCCACAGCCTTTTACAAAGTGGGGATCCCACCTCGTAAACCAGAGAGAAGTCTGGCTCCCCTGGCAGGACGAGCTCCGCCGTCAGCAGCCGGGGCCAAGGCCAAAGGCAGCCGGAGCGATGTCTGTCAGCTACGTCGCCGATGTCAGCTACGTCGCAGCCCCCCGGGATGAGCTCAATGGATGCGGAATCTCTGCTTCTGAGCAAATTGGCAAACTTATTCCTGGTACTGAACCAGCAGGCACGGTCCAGTGACCTCTGTAATAGTGAATTCTGAGCCTTCAAAAGAGGCGTGTTGCCTGCAACTGCCTGTTAAGGTCAGTCGTTAGCTGATATTAACTCTCTAAAGTGCCCTGGAAGTGTTTGGGGCAGCTAGTCACTGTTGTCCGAAAGCATGCTGAAGCCTTTCTAAGCATTTAACACCATCACCAGTTTCAGTCACTCCTGGATTTATTAATCCAGATGTAGCCAATGACAGCTGGAAACGTGGCTCTGATAATCTCAAAAACTGTAGTGCCCAGCAGAGCAGCCAGAATAAAGTTATATACTCCTATGTGCACAGAGATAGTGGGTGGCTGGCTGGGCTTGTGATGAAGATGGAGGTGCCCAAAAGGCGATGATGAAGATGGAGGTGTCCTGCACAAGGGTGCAGTGGCGAACTGTTCCTATAGCCACAGTGAGATGAGGAGGAAGAAAACGTGGACACTGTTCTAAAGGATACAGATACCCCAGTATGGGGTCTACCAGCGTAGTAGTCTGGCTGCTTCCTGCATCCACTGGTTTATTTGAATTCAGATAGACACCTTCATTGCTTTTGAAGCTGTTCCCTTCAGACGTAACACCTAACAAGCTCTGCATGTGCATTTGAGCATGTGTGCATAGGTGTGCGCAAGCGCAGTGATTGCTCACTGACCTAGGAGATTTGGAGTTAGGTAACCTGACGTACCCCATGCTTTCTATTAGTGCTTCGTTATGGGAAACCTGAAGGTGTGTGAGGGAGAAGTTCAGTTTTGACTCTTGCTGATGAACTAGGGCTGCTTGAAAGTGCCAGCTGGACCAGGACTCTGCTGGGCAGGTCACCGGCAGAGCGAGGGTGAGCTGAGCTACTCAGCTTATTTGCATGCCTGTTGCCTAAAAATTAGGGGCATTCTTGCTTAAAAACCCCTCAAAGCCTAAAAGTGGAAGTGAGTAAACTATTTGTATGTTAGAAAATATGTCAGATACAGTGTGGGGAAGCCGTGCTGTAGCCTGCAGCCCTGGGAGATGGAGAGGGAAGGAGTGGTTGTTGAGACGTGTCGGCAGTAGAGGTTAAGGAGGTCATTGTGCTACAGCTGAGGGCTGCAAGCAGAGGGCTGAGCCCGGGACACTCGCCGAGCTGTGACTGTCAGGTGAGGAGTAGCCAAGAAACAGAAGCCATTACCTGGGCCAATTCCCTGAAAACCAGTGCAGCGCAGCACATCTGCGTTCACGTCTGCCGGACTGGTGCATCCCCTCAAACGGAGCGACGGGCTTACCCAGCCGCTGGGCAGCAAATTCTGCACCCGGGGACAGCTGGCCCACAGCGGTTCCTTTCCCTCAGCTGTGGGAGCTGTATTGTGACAGCAAAAAATGGGCTATTGCGAGGATTTCCTGAGGATGGTTGTCTCACCCACAGATGATTATTCACAACTTCTAAGTTGATGTATTCTGAAACGATGTCCTTCCCCCCTCCCCGGAAAGTTATATTTGTTTAAAACTCTTTGTTTAAACACTTGGCTTGCAGGTGGGGAAATATTGCTCATGCTTTGTTATGCAGGCAGCATAATTCAGTTTCTCAGACTTCTGGGCAAGAGCTTGAACTACTGCCATTTTCCATTTTGCTTTTTACTGGGAATCCCTGCTGTTTGAAGATGGACCTTTTCACTGCCAAAGCACACCTGGCAGAAGAGTTGTTCCTTTTTTTCCTCAGCTCTGGCTTTTGCACAGGCTAGGGCAGCTGCGAACCCTGGTTCTTATTGCCATCCAAAGTTCAAAATAAATCTACGGAGCAGTACCATATACACATCTTTCTCCGAGTCTTGTTGGTTGTCTGCTTTGCTGTCTCCCACAGGCCTTTGCCTGGCAGGACAGGCCCCGGTCTGGTAGCTCATCCTGCAGCGAGGGAGTGCTGGTTCATACTGGTACAGTGCGAGCTCAGCAGTGCACGGACATGTTTGCATGGGAAGGATTATAGTCTTTAAGCCTGATTCAAATTGAGACATCTGAAGTTGGTGAAAGACTCTCCGGGGATTTCAGCGGGCTTTAGGGAGACGTTTGTGTTGTTACAAGGTGCAGAGCAGTGGATAGGGCACTTGAATGGATAACGGGAGGTGTAATTTTTTGTTTCTGTTGGGATACTTATCTGCCTGTTCCCACTTTGTGCCTCTTTTTCCCTATTTGGGAATAATTAAATATGCCTTTCTGGTGAAAAACTTTGAGGTCTGTTGATAAAAAGTAGTAGATAACGCTTGTGTGTTGTTACCATCACTGTTTTGTGACAGTTTTTAAAGAGCTCTTTGAAAAATCATCATTAACACCACAAAAATATTAGTGAAAAGGTAGCTGCATCTCTCTAAACTTGATGAAAGGGGTAAGCAAATCCCAAATCATATCTCCTGCTGCTGTGGGTCACTGAATGGCAGATTCAGTGCCGAGTACGGGATGTGTCTGTCTGCTCGTTTAAAAAAATAAAATCTGCTCCTCTTCTAGAAGGTTGTTTAGTTCCATGTACTCAAATGCTGCAACAATAATTTGTCCTCTACCTTGAGGAAACAGATAACTGAAAAAAAAAGGTTTGGAAATGGAAAGAAACAACAGAGGTATAAACATTTTAATCTAAACCAAAGCAAAAAGTTTGGTTTGGACAACACGATGCATCACCCCGTGGCTGTTGGTAGATGGCAGCCTCTGTCCTTACGCAAAGGGGCTCTGTAAAAGGTTACAGCTGCCTGCAAACGCTTTCTCACAGGCCTGTGTGCTCCCACCTGCTGATACCGAGTCTCAGCAGGAGGCGAAAGAACGCGCCGGTTTGTGGGCATAAGTTTCAGAAGCAATTCCAAACACAACCCAGCTTAGCGCCAACAGCGAACGGGCTTTGCTGCGTTAATTGCGTATGACAACATGGATTTGGGCGATAGCTGCTGTCAGGGTATGTTTCCAGTTGATAAGTATAGCCACAGGCCTTTTTGACATCTGGTTCGCTGGGGGTCTTATCCTGACATTCCAAGCAGGCTGTATGGAAGCCAAGGGGTCTTTCTCCGGCGGCAGGATAAACCTGGGCGCGATGCTGCCGTACTTCTGGCTGGAGCTGCCTGAGCCCACCCTGCCGATGACTCATCCCTCAGAGGGCTCAGAGTATCGCGCTCTGCCGTGCCGCTTGCCTGTTTTTATTGCGCCGATGCGTTTGGGTCTCGCACGGTGCTGGCGTTTCATTTACAACCCTCTCTTTTCCCATAAAGGAAAGATGGCTGCCAGCCTTGCTTTATCCTGATGTTCAGCATTCAAAAAGGATTTTTTCTGAGCCCTTCCTGAATGACTTCATGTGAAGGTGTTTTATTTAAAAGCAGAACAACCAAACACATTAAGCACCTTAGACATTACATTTTTCAGAGTTTAACTGGTTTTGGTAGCCTCTCCTTTTTTTTTTTCCCCCTTCCAAAAGGCTGCTTCTGCATATGATTCAGACCAAGTTTTCCCTTTTCTCCCAGCACGCACTGAATCAGAATCTTTAGGCCAGCAGAAAAGACCTGTGTTCCTGCCCTGCCACCCTGTCTTTGAGTCCATGCGTGACTATTTCAGCACCAGAGTACAACAGTGAATAAGATAAGCAGTGGAACAGACCACAGGTCTCCTGTTTCTCCCTCACTCACGGAGAACCTGACCGCTCCATTAAATCAGGCATGGACATACCTTGAAATTAAAGGACTGTGTTGTTGCAAGAGAAAATCAATATAAATAAATCTACCTCTTCCTGATATTTTTTTTTTAATTTTTGTTGGTTTTGTGAACCAGGTGTTCCAGGTGACACAAAAAAAATGAAGATACTGGCAGCTATGAAGAAGTCACGAGGTGAGACTCCAAATGGTTTTGCAAAGGCCAACTGATGGACTTCAAGGCAAGCAGGTCTGTGCAGTGGCACTTGCTCTGGCAACCCATGGGGAGCCACATCCATCACATCCACGCGAGGGGCCATCCATCCAGGGCCTGCGCTGAAGCAGACCCTTGCCCTGTATCAGTGATATTTTCAAGCTTAAAAAACATTAGTAGAAATGAGAGATGCAGTGAGGACTGATTGTATTTGATTTTTCTTTTTTTTTTTTTTTAAAGTAGGGCATTGTGCTAGTGAACACACCTCCTTCCATGTCCTACTGCACCACATTGACTCAGACTTATTGAAAACAAGTTCTATTTTGTTAAATACTGTAAGAATCATTAAGAAAACCCACTCCGTTGTTCTTACTGATAAATATGATGTCAGAATTGCTGCTCTCCACGTAGATGAAAACAAACATGGTACTGCAGAATCTCAGCGGTCTGGTAGCAGAGCTCAACTCCCTGCACTCAGCCACATTTAAGTTATGTGACTGCTCCCAGTCCACTGCAATGCAAAATCACCCAGCTTAACTGAAATAACCACTCTGGCAGCAGCGCAACGCTCCGTTTGATTGCTGCCCGTTTCTGAAGGGCCGGTCTAACTGTGCCCATGGTTGCCAGGAACGTCAAGTGCTTTCAGAGCCGCGCCGTTCATAAACTCTAGGTAGCTCCCTGGGATTTACAAACACCGTATAGATCTGTTGTAACTCCTGTGATAAATCTATTTACCCTTTCAAGAATTAAATACGTGTATATAGGACAACATCAGCGCGCTGGAGTCATACTTCTGTCCCAGAGAGAGACACTGCAGATGGCTCTGCGTGTGTGCTGATTTCCAAGTGCAATTCAAAGTTAAGATCTCCAAGATCTGCCCTCTTCGTTCCAGCACCTGTATAAAAGTTACACACCAAACACAGTCAGTGATCGCTGTGGGGTCTCCTGTGAAGGTAAATCCCTCCCCACTGAGCAGCCTGATCCTGTGGCAACCACACTGATAGCCCCTTGCTGCCAGCAGAAGTTGAGCTCGCTGCTGCAGCCTGCGCTGCTTCACAAAACGGGAACTCAGACACGCGTGTTCATTTTTCCCTTGGAGAGAGCGGTGGCTTCTAGCCTTAAAAACACTGCATGTAATAAAAGGTGTAACGATGTCTTCCAACATCAGCCACGTTGCGATGCCGGCATTGTCCTCGTGATGACCATTGGTGGGAGGCTGGGCCTCACTCATCACCCGAGCATAATTTCCTCCGTTTACAAGCGGGCATGACTCCTTGCACAGAAGCGGTCAAACCAGCAGCACGGCAGGCACTCCTGAGGAACCTCATCTCTGTGCTAAGGCTCTGGTTTCCAGGAAGCAATTTTTCCCTTAAGAATTATTTAATCAGAGAGAAATCTTCCGGTACTTACAGACACAACTGCTGCTATATAGGACTTGGCATTACAAAGAAAGTAACCACAACATGGCACGGCTTCCGGAGGCTGGACATTTTCTGAAGCGACAGGAGAGAGGATGTGAAGGATTGTACATAGCAATGCCACCTGCAATAACTTTCAAAGTTCCAACCTGCAACACTTAATCGGGTGCAAAAGGCATTTATTATAGACATTTTATTCTAATGCCCAAGAAATTATTTGTTAAATGCATTTCTCATTTATTTTCTGCAGTCAGAAAATGTCCTGTAGGCAGTCTGCAAGTCCTGCTGCTGCAAGTCATTTCTGCCTGGCTGTAGAAAGAACTATGATTGGTACAATAAAAAAAAAAAAAGAAGACAAAAGAAAAAGTAGTGTCTGTGCTCCACTTAGAAGAAGGTGCATGTTCATTTGATTTGCTTCACGTGGATTTAATCAATGCAAATACAGATGGGGGAAGACTGTTAGTAAGAGTAATGAGTCGTTTTTATTCCTCTTTCTTTGCTTGACCCGCTGAATCGATCCACCCCGTTGCCAGGAAAACCAGAATCACGCTGACACGAGCAGCTGTCCTATGCAGACGGAAGAGGATTTATATGGTAAGACAGCACTGGAAATTCACAAACTTTCCTCAAGTGGCTGATGCCTCACGCCACTGCTTTTCGGGATAGACAAACCAAACGGTGCGGCAGAGAAGATGGAATTCCCTGGGGTGCTTCCTTCGGGGACTTTTAAGACCTCCCGAAAAGTCGCGAAGCCCGTGCCTCCAAGCCCGGGGAGAAGGGCCGTGCGTGGCATTGGCAGAGGGTGAGGGCGGCAGCAGCAACCGGTTGCGGGGTGCGAGCACCTGCGAAGCGGCAACGAGCACCCAGAGCCGCCGGGGAAGCGAGGGGAGCCCGGGGCTCCCGGGCCACCGCCGCGGGGTGGCGCCGCGCACCAGGGCTGCGCCGCCGGGTCCGCATCGCCCCGCAGCCCCCGCACCGCGCCCGCACCTCCCCTCCGGCCGGCCCGTGCCCCGCGCCCGCCTTCCCCCCCCCCACCTCGGGCGGGCCCTGCGCCGCCCTTCACCCGCGGAGGGAACTTTACGCGGCCGCGGAGCCGGCGCCAGGTGCGAGAACTACACGTCCCGGCGTGCCCAGCACACCCCCCCCCGCAACCCCCGCGTCTGGGATGGCGCCTGCGCGGGGCTGCGGGGCCGCTCCGCGGTGCCACACCCCCGGGGGAGGGGGGAGCGGCCGAGCCCTCGCACCGGCGGGGCGGAGGATGGAGTAACGGGGCGAGGCTCGGCGGGAGCAGAGGCAGCGCGGGGAGCGCCAGCTCCGCCCC
>WHYT01016668.1:211803-242002 GCA_009806455.1 Tetrax tetrax | reverse complement strand
GGGGGGGGGATGATGGCTCGGGGCTTGCCCCCGGTTCCCCCCACAACGAGACCCCGTGGGTCCGGTAGCATCCCCGGGCCGGAGGACGAGCGCCGCGCACCAGCAACGGCCGCAGCATCACTGCCAAGGTGCGATCGTGTGCTGCCGGTTCTGTATTTCTGTTTATTCACTTGCTTACTGCCTAAAATAAACCTTTCTTCCCCCCCCCTCAAGCCTTTATTCAAACTTCTATTCCCTGAAAGCGCACTTGCTAGGCTGGGCATTTTTAGGAGTGGTACAGCCTTGCACCTTTTTTTTTCCCCTCCGAAGTGCCCAGTAGCGAGGCCGGGGACGGCTGGGGTGGACTTCAGCTTCGGTCACTCTGAAGCCACGGGAGTCCGAGTAAAGCAATATTAGTTTTGTAGAAGAAATCATACAAACAGTCCTCCCCTGGAGCGATCCTTTTGCTGGGAAAATAGTTCAAATTGTAAAATAATGTTTATATAACTCGTGGGCTGTTGAACTTGTGAGGCTTAGCTAAAGAGTAAAGTCCTGAGATCCTCCCCCCAAAAAAGCTCTATAAATAATAAGGGCAAAGGTGTTATTCCATTCAACAGATTAGTGAATTATAACTTTCTGACTTCCCATGGAGAATTTTTATTTTCTGTTGTCATTTTTTAATATTGTTTAGGATGCAGTTGTTGCTTCCAGCAATACGATACTGGTTTAGATTTCAGTAGACTGTAGGAATACTTTAAAGGACTGGTATTAATTACGGTTATTGTGTGGTGTTTTCAGAAAGACACTATTTTGTAAGTAATTTTAAATGTGCCACTTGGTTTTATGGTCTTTTTTTCCACCATCCTCAGCAAGACAGTAACAGTAATGTTGTTTTAATATGACTTTAACACAATGAAGAAGTTGTTAGCTGGAATCCAAATAGCAGAACTTTATCAAGATTTACTCCAAACTGTGTTCCAACTTGTCTTCTGTGAAGCTTCAACAACATTTTTTGAGGCCCGGTGCTTATTTTTAAAGCTTTTTTTGAAGGGGATGTGAAATTTTTTGAAATGAAGTACAAAGGACAAGTCAGGTACCTGATGTCAAAGCCACAAGTACTATGTCTGCGTGGCCTATCTTTCCGCATTTTTAGCTACAATTGCTGCGAGTAAAGTGTTTGTAAAATTTGCAAGGAGTCGTGTAGGTGGATGCCATTGCAGATGAAGAAGACGGACAGCATATGGAAGACCAAGAGTGAAAGCAAATTAATATATTGAGGATGATGGTACCTAAAAATAAGTTGATTCCGGATCCTGCAGACTCCATGAGTAGCTTTAGCTGGGTGAATGTGTAGCCAAAGCCAAGCACATGCATGTGTGTTTCCACTTGTTAAGTCAAAAGTAAAAGCGGTGTGAGCTCAGTTAGGCGGTGGTTGGTGCCTGCAATGTGGTACTTGGTGTCAGAAGAAGGAAGATGAAGGGATCCACTCTGCAGATGTTAGTAGAAGCAGAAGTTTTATCACAGTTGCACGGGGAACACAAACCCAATATCGGTGGCAAAAGGGAAATCTCAGCTGGGTTTCAAAGGCAGACCCACGCCGTCCAGTCCAGCGGTGAGGGCTTTTGTACAGGACTCAGAAGTAGGGCTGGGTGACCACCACAAACATTTTCTAGCAAATATTGGTTTAAATTTTGCAACTCATTTGCTTTGGCCTTACTAGCAGTTTTTTTTCTGCGGTCCCTTGTGTAAGTTCCTTTGTGACTAAGTTTTACTAAAGCAACCCCCGACGCAAAGTGAACTTTTCAGCTGAAATACCGGGAAGCAAGTTTTATAACTGTTATACAAGTACTTGCACTCGAATCCTGATGATTACAATGAGAAGCACACCCAGAATTAACTGATGCCATGTGATACATGAGTAATCTTATTAGAGCAACAAAAAGAGTAAATGCAGTTCACATACGAAAATGTATTTCACGGAATAATTTTGAACAGAGAATAAATTCCAGAAGATCTTCATATTTTTTTCAGAATATGAAGTTTTTGACACAAAATTACACGTAAGTTACTTGTTATACACAGAAATCTGCCAGTCTGAACATGTAAAAAAAGTGACGTTTTATTGCATTTATTTATAATTTATTAGGAATAAATTTGTGCTGTTTCCTCAGTTATCATTTCTCACTTCTTGGACACAAAATCCCATTTCACAAGTCGCTACTCCCTTTTAGGACTGAATAGAAAATACGTCTGGTTTAATTATAGGAACCAAATAGGTATTTGGGACCATTTGAGTCTCACCAACCACGCTGGAACCACAGAATCGTCAATTCATCAGGGATGGACACACACCTCGTGCTAACAGCAGGTCTAGGTTGGTGAATTTCTCCCAGTTTAAGGTTGTTTGGTAGAGGCCATCATCAGAACCAAGAAGCCAGTGGAGGAGTCCAGGAGAGACCAAGGGCTGAGTCTCTCAGCGTTTCAGAGGAACTTTACCAGCGGTAACCCAGGGAAGCTTTAAAACACATCCACGAGTCATCAGTCTACCCTGCCTGTCAAAAGAAACACGCTGATGAAAGACAAGTCCTCCAAGGAGGCTGATGATGAAATGATGATCTTTGTATGAAAAACAAGCAGTATGGTCCGATAAGTGTGACCAAGCCGTGGTGATTACCTATGTAGTCTTCTTCGTGATCCATTCCTTCCTAGCCCTGAAATCAGTCTTCCCTCACATTACCTGCTGCTTTTTTGTGCATGAGCTTTCTTAGGCTTTCTTAGGTGTTTCAAAACCCAAAGACAACTTGACTCTGAAATGGCAAAATCATTTACAAATTTGTACACACAGACATACAATTCCCACCACTTTTGTACAAACAGACAATTCCCACAATGTTTTAGCAGTAACTAAATTAGTCATCACATTTATTAGTTTTAAAATAGCCAGTTTGGAAGATAAACTATTGTTTTTCTCAAACCTGGGGTTTCTAAAGTTCAAAGTTTAACATGTAAACTTGTTGAAAGGAAAAAAATAAACCCTTCAACAACTAAAACACAATGCAAATGTGGGTTTTTTTCCTTTTTAGGTAGACTGGAATTTTAAAATAAACTTATTTATGGCACCCAGGCAAATCCTTTGATCGGCCTAGCCAAAAGGGGCGACCTTCTTTTATATATCTTGGAACTTTTTGATGAGTGCGCACTGATGCCATATAACAGGCGGAATGTGCCTGTTCATAAATGGCTGTATTTTTAGCTTGCTTTTGCAGGATGATCACAGGAGAGATTTGTGCATGTCCTTATTGGCAAAAGACTAGCAATAAATCCTAAACAAGAAGCGTGATTGCTTTCCAAGAACTTGGCTGCCGAGCAATTGGAAAAAGGGCAGTAGAACAATGAAAAGCATATTTTGAAGGAAAGAAGGTGACTGTAGCGACAGCCAAAACCCCATGGAGAATATGATTATTGCAACTTAACTTTAGCAACTTCATTAACTGGTGCTTTGAAAGCAGAATCTAAGGTCCTGTCCTCAATCCCTTGATATAAAAAGAGAGTACTTGGTAAGGAAAATGTTGTCTCTGTAAGCAGAGGAAGATTGCGTGCAGTGAGCTCAGTTCAGTTTTCTTTTTGGAGTTCAAGAGAAGCTCTCGCCACTGCAATAGCTTAAAAGACAATATTCCAAGAATGAAGTCAGCCGTTACTTCAGAAGGGACCAAGTGCGTTTAAGCAGTAGTTTAAAAAAGTGAGATCCCTTTTCAAGCCTCTAACCATTCCTTTCTGGGGGAGGGTGGTGGGGGGGGAGGAGATAGCCTAAAGAGTCCAGAATTTTTAATTTTAAAATAGAGGGAGGTAGATTTAGATTAGATATTAGGAAAAAATTTTTTACACTGAGGGTGGTGGAACACTGGCCCAGGTTGCCCAGAGAGGTGGTGGATGCCCCATCCCTGGAAACATTCCAGGCCAGGTTGGCCGGGGCTCTGAGCAACCTGATCTGGTTGGAGATGTCCCTGCCCCTTGCAGGGGGGTTGGACTGGATGGCCTTTGAAGGTCCCTTCCAACCCAAACCATTCTGTGATTCTGTGGAAGCAACACATATCTTTGTGATAGACAGCTCCAGAATGAAAGCATCAACCACACTCTTGCCCTGAGATGGGCCCTACTGCGTGTGTCTGTGCCTTTGTCACCTGCGAGTTGGTGGGTTGATGGATGGGAGTGTGCTGCCCCATTTTTGAAGACGATGAAGGAGAAGCAGCTAAAGAGGAATACAACAGCTCTGACTCTGCTGTTCCTAGGCTCTGGGGGTGTGTGGTACCTGATTGGTGGCTGATGTTGCTTCCTTTTTCCTTTATACCTGCAGACAGTACAATGGGTTACTATTGAAAAACAACAACAACAACAACAACAAAAACCCTGCATCATTTCAGTTTTTCTGAATGAAAGGTGATGAAGATGAGCTGCCTTTCCACGTATTGCTTTTCTAGCTAAAATCTTCTAGTGATCTCTCCCCAACTCAGAGGATGAACTTCTGTGTGCTGAGGGAAAACCCCTTGGAGTGAGGGGTTTAGGCCCCAGTCGTGTATTCAGATTTATTAATACAGATGTGCTCCGATCCTCAGAAAGCCCAAAGCTGGCTGCTAGGATGTAGGCAGGGACCTTCTGCCTGTATTGTAGAGACAGAAGTTGTATTTTTATTGCTTGGCTGACCTTACGTAGTTAGGCGTGTAGCTGATTCTTCTGTAGTATTTTTCTGCCAGTTACTCTGTGAATGACTTCTGGTTTGTATTGATCCAAAGAAAGCTACTGAAGCTCTAATTTAAGTGCAAGTAGTGGTGCTAAAGTCAATGGGATTATTTCCATGGGTAAAATATCCACAAAATCATATCAGGATCCATATCAGTGTATTGAAAAAGTTTAAAAGCAAATTATTGTATCAAAGCAGTTACTATCTTTATAAAGTATTAGTCAAACTCAACTAAATACACAAGGATTCTGGATAAGAAATACTTTTTTTTTTGTCTGTGAAAATGGAAGCTAAGGATTTAACTCATGCTCATCTGTAGGATGTTCCCTGGGATCTCTATTTCAAAAATATTCTATATGCTGTTATGAGTTTTCTGGGTGGCAGTGGGTAAGACGAGAATCAATTGCTCCTTATTTTTACAGACGCATAATCTAAACAATAACAAGATGATATCATCCTAATATTTCTTTAAGACCACAGGATGTGAAATTAAATTAAAAGGCCAGGAAAATAAAGAACCCTGCAGTTTGATTACACTCAGCTGGATTATCTTTGTAATTATTTTGCTTGGAGGATTTAAAAATGCATGCTACTTTGTGAGAAAGATTAGGTGGGGAAACTAAAATTAAAGTAAACATTCTAAAGAAAATATTGCAAAGATGATGGGTATTTTACTTGATTTTGAAAAATAATCCATAGAGTTGCCTGTTAAAATGAAAGGATGGAAGAAAACACAGGTGAGGGGGAAGATGGATGAGGCTGCAGAGTCTGTAGAACTGGCTCAGCTGCTTCTCATTCATGTAATGACTGCTCAGATAGAGTTGAAGAAATTGTCACAAGCATTTATTCAGGGAGGAAGGGCAGGCGAAAAGGAGTGGGAATACACACAAGTGCTCGAGACTCAATTTGGACCTGGGAGTGAATAATGCAAATAATATTAATGAAGGAAGAGACGCCGCCGTCTGTGCTCTGGGATGAAAATAGCTATTTGCAGCTGACTCCTCAGTGGCACAGCAAAGGCTGAAAATTTTGTATATCCATCATTTCCAGCACCTAGAAGTGCGTTTACTATGCGTGGGTAGTCCCATGGACTTCATGGGGGAACTGCTTGGTGGTTGGAAATGCGGCTTGATGGCACGCAGGGATCAGTCATTTTGTGCTGCTGCAGTGCTGTCCCAGTCAGCAAAATTGCACCAGTATAACTGAAGTGAAACCCGCAACGAGCAGCCATAGGGAAAGGCCTACTGTGTCATTTTGTCCCTTGTCCTCGGTGCACTTTTTAAGGTTTGAAAGAGTTTGATCTAAAAATGACTCAATTGATGGGTCTATCTTGAGAAGATTTTTTGCAGTCCAAGAAACCTTGATTCTTCTGGTTAAATTTTCCTTACTCTAATCTCCTTACTCGTCTAATCCCTTTTGTACAGCTTTCATCCTCCAGGTACTTTCTGTTTCTCATCAGTTATCATCTTGCCAAGTTTAAGATCTTTTCTTCTTTCCTCCTTCCAGCTTGTCAGCTTGGATGATCTACCTCAAATGTTGTGCCCTTGGTCCTAAGGACAAGTTCACTCCCAGCGATGGGTTCCTAGGAGGTGTGCTGAGGGATGGAGTTGGTCCTGAATCTGCTCCTCGTCCTGGCCCACCTCACAATCAGCTGAAAAAGCTGGTCAAATGGGGAGAGACCCTTGGGCAGAGACAGCACCAAAGAGGCAGTACATCAGGATATTTGAGTAGTTTCCATCCGTGAGGTTGCTGATGGAGTTCCCTGTTGCCCGGAGGATGCCGACGAGGCAGTTCATAAGCAGTAGCAGCTGGTTTTCGCATTGGTTGAGTATTCTCTTCGTCCCGTTGATTTCACTAGGAGCTTGGCTTTTCCTGGTAGGCTGAAGGTGTATTACAAGTTCTAGAAGTTACCTTATTTTTACTTCTTTCGCTTAACTACTCAAAGAGCCCATCTCTGCCTTGTGTGACTTCTGGGATGCTGTTTGCTAGATCCCAGGGCTTCTGGATCATTCCCCTTTTCCTAGCATCATTCTCCCAGTAAATGATCTTGATGGTTTTGTTCCCTCTCTCTCTTGCAATAGTCTGACTTCTTCTAGACTGAAATTCCCATATTTTATTCTTCCCACTTTTCTAATCTTGCTAGTTTATTTTCCCTGTCCTCTGTTTCTGACACCACCTTTGAATTTGAGAAGTCTTTGATGTTCTGTTTAAAACATGTTTAATTAGATTGGATTAAATGTCAATTTACTGGACACATCTAAGGCTGTATGTATTTTCTCTCTTGTGTTATCCTCGGTTGTTCTTTGGTCAGTGTTTAGTCTGTGTGACAAGGCTCCTATCTAAAATGACTGAAACTGTTCTTTTTTTTTTCTTCCCCCCTGCCCCACACATGTTTAATGGGAGACCTTCATGATTCTGTAAGAAGTCTTTATTTACAGTGGAAGGTTTAGACTCTGCCTGACTAAGTGTGCTTCCTCATTTCTATCTAGCTGTCTAGTGTGTCCCAGGAAAGGGACAACCTGCCAGGAGAATGGAGAAACCCTGTGACATTACGGTCACTTTCACTTGGCAGAATCTGCAGAAGGCACTCATGGAGAATCTCATCTTGGGGGAAAAAAAGTAAAAAAGAGAGAAATGTGGCTGGAAGAAGAGGAGATTCAGTACCAAAGGGAAGATCTCAGTGATGCCAAGTGAAAACACCACCAATACCTGCTTGCTGATGTTTCCATCAAAATACCCCATAGGCAGTGCAAGGGAACTGACATCTTTAGCAAGCAGATGAATTGGAAAGACTGGATGCTAGGCTACATCATCGTTTAGCCAAGGCTAGCAAAATATTTGTGAAAGATGCAGATATATATATAAACATAGATAGATATCTCTCTCTTACTGCTGTTCAGTGCTTGTCATTCTGTTTCCCCTTGGGTTTCTCCACTGATTTAATCTTCCTATTGCTTTCCTTCCTGCTCCCTCATAGGTATGGTTTTGTTTCTTATTGAGCATGAAGGTTAGATTGGCAGTTCTATTCAGCCAATGTGCTTTTTCCCATCTTCTTTAGTTTCAGTTGTTATAGACTTTATTTTTCCCCCAGTGCTCTGGGTCTCCATGAAGTTAGTTGTCTCTGGTGCAGCAGGAGAGATTCTAGTGGTAACAACGCTAGAAATCAATCAGGTTGCCTTCTGTAGCAGTGATCTTGCTACTTGCATGGCAAACCTTTCTCCAGCAGAAATCCAGTGAGACAACTTACCTCTCCTCCTTCACTGAGAAGCATGGTGCAACAATGCAGTTGCTCACCCTGCAAGTTTTGCAGAGGAAATTTTACTTGGCTAACAGTTACGGAAAATTAAGGGAATCTGAACACTCAGCCTTAATCTTCTTACTATTAAAGGAAGAATAGTTGTCCAGTGCAATGTTTGGAGTGGTGAAAAAACTTATGAATACAGGAGTTGGGACTAATCTATGAATAAACCCTTTCTGTCTCCCTCCATAGCAATTCCACATCTACATTTCATCTCTGAATCATGATTGTGTGTTTTCTGAGGATGCCAAGTTATAAATCATACGTTGACTGAGCATTCCTCATGAAGCACACATCTGGGAAAGCTTGTGCTTTGTTTATTTCACCAGCGGCCGAGTTTTTGGAAGAACGATCCAGATGACTTACGTACGATGTAAGGTTCTCTCAAGGTTACGGTACACCTTTCCTGGAAGTCTTGTGCATGCGTCGTGCATCTCCTTTCACTTTTGCTTAATGAGAGACATGGGAATGGTTCTGGAATTAAAAAAGAAAAAAAAAAAAACCTTTAGCTCTCTGGTTTGGAGAGCTGGAAATAGAACAGAAAGGTGTTTGGAGTAAAGTTGCTTTTCACCACGTGTCATTGACTGATGCTGAACAGCAGCAGGTGCCTATGCATAAGAATGATCCTGCTCCAAGCCTGTCTTTTCCGCCTCCCACAGTAGGGATTTCCCAAGCAGAAGGTGTCTTTGCCCTATGGTATTTAATAGAGGCATCTATCCTTTATGCATTTATTTAATCTTTTTTTTTTTGGACCACATTTATAATTTTGGCCTGAGCAGCTTCCTGTGGCGATGAGTTCCATCCCATAACAAAGGCATGCAAACTTCCCCACATGTGTGCTTCATGAGGGACTCTCGGTTGATGTGTTATTTGTGTTTTGGCAGCCTCAGAAAGCAGTCATTGTGAAGATGTGGAAGTGTCTTGGAGGGGAGAGAAAGGGAATTATCTGCAAATCAACCAAATACTTCTGTGTTTGTTTGGATTTTTTGGTTAACATGTTGATTTCATTGCTTCTGCCCTAATTTCTATTAAGTCATTCATGATTTTATAACCCTTTGTCACGTCGCCATAGTAGTCTTTCTCCAAAGGCAGAAAGGTCCA
This sequence comes from Tetrax tetrax, assembly GCA_009806455.1. NCBI lineage: Eukaryota > Metazoa > Chordata > Aves > Otidiformes > Otididae > Tetrax > Tetrax tetrax. The sequence goes on along the minus strand of WHYT01016668.1, from coordinate 232,886 downwards.
AATCTGTAATCTCTGTCCATTTGCATCTTCAAATTCTGTGTCCTATTTGCAATGAGTGGCCAAAACTACGCAGCTTGTGTGTGCACCATGGGCAGTGGCATGGTGATGCTGACCGCTTCATCCTTTGTTCTTGTCACAGTCCTAAGTTATGTTTGTTTGCTTTTTTCCCCACTGTCATAAGTATTCATTACTGGGCCTACTGACGGCAACCTCAGAAATTTGTCTCCTGAGCTGCAATGTTTAATTTGGAGCCTGTCGTTTGGTGTGCATAGCAAGAGTTGTTTTCATTCACTTGCAATACTGTGCCGTCTGACAGAGAATTTAATCTCTTTTTTTCCCCATCTCTAAGTGATTCAATACCGCAAAATACTCCTGCAACTCTTCGCAGGCTGTTTTTGTTACAACTGTCCTGAAGAAATTCATCTTGCCAGCAAATGTCATCTTGCTGTTTATCTCTTTTCCGCACCGTTTATGAATACGCTGAGTAGTCCGAGTCCTATCACAGATCTCTGTGGCACCTTGCTCCATTCTCAAATCCTTATCCCCGATTCCCTGTCTTGTCAACTGCTGCTGACTCACAGTAGGGTCTCCACTCCAGAAACGCTTTAGTTTCTTAAGATTTGTTGGTGAAGGTCACTGCTGAAAAAACCACTGTTCAAAAGCCACCTGCCCAAGTGGCTTTGACTACAGCCAACTTCTTCCAGAAGGGGAGAAGGAAAGCGAAAAGCCGTGAATGAGAAATGTTGGGATTTGCCAGCTGATGGCAGTATTCGAAGGAGCGATCCCTGTGACATCTGGTGATTGGCAAAAAAAAAAAAAATCAGGGTTGCACCAAGGGCTGAAAGACAGGTCCCTGGTGAACACTGTTGAAATGGGTGCTGTTCGAATATACCCATCAAATCTCCGACCATCTGGAGCTGCTGTAAGGTCAGCGATCACTTCTCATGCCATGAACGAGCGTGATGCATGCCAGTAGGCCACTGGCCACAATGTGCTTAAGAAAATAAACCCAACCCAAATCTCCCATCCTGCCTCCAAACCCTGCAAAACCAGAAAAAAAAGAAAAAAAAAGGGAGTAATTATTCTTCAGGACCTGTACCCTGAATACTTGCCTCCATCCAGGCATACGTGCACAGGATCCACGTCTTTCATCAGACAGCCTGATCTGAAATCTCAAGTAGGTCTCAGGACATTTGTTATTCTGGCTCATGCAGACCTCCAGCTGCAAAATGTTTATTTGGCTGTGAAAAGTCTATGAAGTAACAAGCTTTGATGGATCCAGCATATTGTTTTCTCATCCTTTTTTGGGATGCTGTTTGCCTCCAGCTCTCGTGGGGAGCCCATCTCTCTTTCTGTACATCATAAATACCAGATGCCCCGAGTGACTGCCGACGTGTGCAGCACAGGTATGAGCCGTGCTCTGCTCGCAGCCCTTTCCTGGCCATCTGCACTGCAAACGGGTTGCCTAAAAATAATGGCATCACAGGACTGCCCAACGCTTTAATGTTCAACCTTGCTATGATTTCAAGTCGCTAATATTTTATTCTTGCTCATTAGCCGTTTACAGGTTGAATAATGGCATTGGGATCATTCGTGGAGTAAGGTGAAGGAAGTAAATTCTGTGTCTGCATAGTTGGGAAAGCCGATAGAGGAATATATTATTTCTTGAGTGACCTCTCCAAGACCTCTGTGTGGTAGTTCGTATAAACAAACTGGTAATTGGAAAGTGTAGAATAAATAGAAGGCAGCTTTTAAAAGCTTATGGATGTGCTATGTAAATGACCCTTCCAAAATGAAGCTCGAGTCTATATGTTACAAATCCTTTGCAAGGGGATTGTTTGAATGTATTTTTGAGCAAACATTTGCCAGCTGTGTGAAGGCATGAAGCTCGTTTAGAAGCCCAGAAATATTTCGCAAGGTGAGGACAGAACATGCTGTTGTTTGTAGTCTCTAGCCTAACTTTTCAAAAATACTTAGTGATTTCTTTTTATATTTTGTTTTTTTTTTAGGTACAATGAGATGAGAAGGAATTAAAATTGGGAATGAAATTATATTAAACTTGGTTAAAATGTATATTCTGTGCAAGAAGAGCCAAATGTGAGAGGTTGGGCATGTTTGTAGGGCCAGATACTGAGGAGGGCAGGCAGCAAAGCTTTGGTCTTGGCCCTTTGTTAATCTCCGCATTTGAGGTTCTTGCTCAAATGTTGGGATACAGCATCACGTTTCGAAAGAGGAGGCATAGAAGGCTGCAACACTACCCATGTGAATCTGCTAGTTCAGGTGGAAGCTGAGGATGCCATCCTATAAATGATAAAGCAAGTAAATAAATTTCAGGCATGAACAGTCGCGTAAGGTGAACAATTTGTTGACAGAGGCAATTTGAGCAATCGCTCATCAGTGGAAGAAAATGCTTCATGTCTTGAGCTCTTGCTTGCTTGTGTAAAATAAAAAAGAAGTCACATTTGTATAAGGGCTTCAAGGGCCTGGTACCTAATTCCAGCAAATAATTGTGGGAAGAGCATTTTTAAGGAGGTTTTGCTTGTTTCATTAAAAAGATGATGAGATTTGCAGACACTCCTTTTCACTAACATAGATCTGTGCTATTACCATTGGATCTTTTAATCTGGGTTGGTTGCAGATCACGATGAATGTGTATTTTAAAAAACACAACTAGTGATCTATTAACTTCTCTAATATCTCTTTGCAGATGAAGTTGATCCTAGTAGATGAAGTTCAGCTGGAGGATAAAGCTAATTTTTAGGATTGCATAATTTTGCACAGGAGTGAATTTTGCCCTTTATAAGTCTTTCTGTTTCCCTCTTGGGAGGGGGAAAAGGGAGAGGAACAGCTTGACAGGAATCAGTTGTTTTGATTTAGGAGAATGTGAGGAAATGGCATCTTCCAATAAATACACATTTTATGGAAGTTGAATACTGTGACAAATAGTTTAGACTTAGGACTTCAGATTTGGTATGTAAGCAGAGCAACTCCACTGAGATTTGTGTGCATTGCTAAGATTAATGAAATATACTTTGTAAAGAAGGGCAATGATTCACTGAGTAAAAATAGGCAGCATCTTAAAAAGCTTGTAAACACAGCTATTAATTTTAGGACTAGGATCTTATACTCTTTGTCTTAGTCTGATGATAATGTCACTGCGCTCCATGACACTATTCAGTGGGTACAAACTCAGCTCTTAAATAGGTTTTAAAATAGATTTTAAAAGTGGCCACAGTTGCGTCTGTTTGCCTGTTTTGTCCATCCTTTGAAATATCTTTATGATACTTTTGCTGTATAAAATATTCATCTCTTCCATTTTAAGCCATCCCTACACCACATTTGCTGCAGTCAGTTAGTAATAACGATCACAAAAGGAGCCAAGGCTGATGTGCTCCTCCTGTTCTACCTACTTACCTCAAGGTTTTGCAGTCTGGAAGGTAGTGTGAGTCACTAAAAGATCCTGTGGGTATTTATTTTTTCCTTTTTTCCCCCCAGTGTTGATTGTGCTTAAGGCTTATTCTGATGCTATACTTCACTCTTGATTTGAAGGAAGAGGAATTACTTTCCTCTTCTCTTTCATAACCTCAGGTCTCGTAATTTTTATTCATTGTCTTCAATATCAGAGAGGAGCTTTCTTTGGCTCGATGCAGCTTCGTGGCGATCTTCCCAACAGCTCCTGTCTTATTCCACTGTCATGATCTTCAGCATGAAGCGTATATTTGTTTTCTTTCAGAAGAAGGAAGCCTTGAAATCTGGGCAGGCGCCAAAGGCTCAATTCAAGCTCAATAGTATTATGTTTTATTTAATGGAACACAGTGAAATCATCATGATTTTCTATTGAACCCACTGGCCATGAGTATTTTTTTTTCTCTTTTTTTTAAGGATGAAAGCCCAAGGAAACATATTTGAATGCCAGTTCCTTTTGCTTCTGACAAATAAGCCAAAGGCCCAGCTTACTGCTTATAGAGGAATGTTAGTAATCGCTCTGTATTGGTGGGGTGAGCACAGAGGTCACAAATACAGTTTGCTGTGGTCTGTCTGCGTCAGCGACCTTCCCAGGCTGGAGCAAGCGGGTGGTACGGCAGACTGGGTATAGAGACTCCCTTGAAAGAAGCTCATGGAAAGCTAAAAGTTGTAACGCTCTTCATGTTGTTCACAAGTTTTCCATCCTGGGCTGCAGTGGATGATGTGCACTGGCACGGATGTGAGCCTTGGCCCCTCTCAGCCTCTCTAGGCCCAGTCTTATTTGCCTTGTATACCTGATGTTCTCTAAAACACTACCTATACCTTTTTAAAATTCCTTTGGGAAGTGGGCAGATACAACCAGAGCCGTAGAACTGCATGAAGTCTGTAGATTTTTTTTTAATTTTCCCCTCAACTTTTCTATTTACTGTTTTTACCAGGGTCCTGAACCTCTATTTTTAGACTAAAGAATCCATGCAGTCAACTCTGTACAGTAACCTGCCTATAGGCAGAATCAGTCTAGTTGACCAGACCAGTATATTTAAAACATAATTATTTAAAACATAATCAAATGCCTGGATTTCCATGACAAAATCTGTAACAACTGGCATAGACCTGATGGTAATTTGTGCTCTGACTCTACCTTGTTTTTAAAAATGAAGCAGTGTTATTTGACAAGCAGCTCTCTTTCTGGCCAGGGCTGTTCTACAAGCCAACCATTACAACATAGTGAGAAGTGACGGGAATTTCCATCAGGACGTGACCCATGATTGTGAACATGCTATTGCTTAGAAATCTTCCTGTCTGTAGCTTTCTACATCTGCTTGTGGTGTTATTCTACATGTTTTTCATGAAAACATCATAATATTGTGTATCTTTTAATATTGCAGAGGCTTATTCCTCTGCCTCGCTGTGCTCTGCTTAGAAATAGTTTGGAAATGGTCTTTTCCCTGGTAGCCATTTAATCAGAATTGAAAAATTAATCGTGTTGCTGTGCAGCCATGCAGGGCTGTGAGGTGTTCCCGAGTGCTGTGGACTCATCAAGAGAAGCAAGCCACGCGGGGAAAAAAAAAAAAAAAAAAAAAAAAAAAAAAAAGCAGCATATATTTGTGGAAGCAAAATTTCAGACTGGGGCTTGGAGCGGCCTGGTGTAGTGGAAGGTGTCCCTGCCCACGGCAAGGAGGGGTGGAATGGAGTGATCTTTAAGGCCTTTCCCTCTGCTGCGTCATGGCTGCCATGTACCCGCTGGCGTAGGCTCCCTGGCAGCCAAGGCCCTGCCGGCCTGGGACGGGGCAAAGCTAAGTGAAAAACAAAAAACTTGTAGGCCTGGGAGACATTGCAGGGGCCTGCAGCTGTTTAAGAGGGGGCTGGGGTCAGTAAGAAGTGAGCAGTTTTCTAACCACGAGTAAATCCGACACTTGGGAAGAGGAGAGGACTCGGGAGACTGAAACTGGAGTGGCAGCAGGCCACTGAGCTCCGTTTTGAATTGTGTATCCCAGCCCTGGTATGTAAGACTTTTTTTCATTTTGTAAGTCATGATAGACGAGGCTAGAGAACAGGAGGGTGGTCTCTACCACCAGTTAGCTTTGTGCAACTGAGTCAACTGTTTAATCTTTCATAGCCAAAATCTCTTCTGCAGGAGACCTGTGTTCTGTAAAGCAGCTGAACTCAAGGATCTAATAAAGGGAGTATTAATGCAGGTGTTTCTGTTACATGGAAAAACTAGAGTTAAAGTTAAGTTCTAGAGTTAAAGTTAAGTTAAAGTTAAACTAGAGTTAAAGTTAAGTTCTTAACTAGAGTTAAGTTCCCTTTTGCTGTAGAGCTGCATGTGTTTTGGTTTGTTTTGGTTTTTTGTTTTTTTTTAATAAATCAGCATGTTTTATTTGTTATGTAGTAATTGAACACATGGATCAGTGTATTCTACAGTAATTTACCCTAATTATTCAGGAACCATCCCCTATTTAATTGTTATGACTAATAACAATTAGCAACCTGATCTGGTTGGAGATGTCCCTACTCCTTGCAGGGGGGTTGGACTGGATGGCCTTTAAAGGTCCCTTCCAACCCAAGCTATTCTTTGAGTCTATGATTCTTATTTTTCAGCCTGGTTCTTCTATTAGCTATGCTATGTAAGGAAGTGAAAAATGCATGTCATCATTAGTTATCTTATGGAGCAATCATGATTAATGCCCCACTAATGTCCAAGCAGATCAAGGAACGTTGCTATAGCTGACACCCAGGCAAACCTCCCTTCGAAGTCTGTAGACTTTGACTGATTGAGCACATTAGAACTATGTACAGATCTTGCTTTCTTCTCAAAATTAGGTAATCTGGGTGAATTCTTTCTGCTTTTTCATGCTATTTTTTTGAGATGACCGCTTTATTTGCTGTAGCATATCATGTTCTTTCTGAAACTCTGAAAGCAAGCCTGCCCTGGCATTTTCTTAAGTGTCCTTATTTGCTCACCAAAATTTGTACTTTTTCTTTGTAGGAATGGCTTGATTAAATTCTTGAAAGTTTTCTGAAAGCTTTTGAAAATCCTATTTTGCCTTTTAAGTTTTGGGCTGCTCTTTGCTTACCTGTGAAAGGGAATGCATGCGTACCTTGAAGTTCCCGCGAAGTTTATAACCTTACAGTGAACTCTGGTATTTTGCATTCAGCAGTAGTTAAAAGCATATAGGTATGAAAATCCTTGTGTAAGAACTTAACCTTCTCTTGCAAAGTTAGCCGCTAGCGGCTATGGCGACAGCTCAGTAATTTCACAGAAGTAGCCATTAATGTTTCCTGTCCTCTTTATGAACTTTAAAAATATTCATTGTTTACTGATGATGATAGTAGCACTGCAGATGCGGAATCCTGTAGTGCTACTGAGTATTGGCAAGCACAGTGAGAGAGGATGCAGTCTCTTCTCTGAGCGACATAAAGTTTAACTTGTCTACGGAGAGCGTAGAGTAAGGAGAAGCACCTTGCATGTGGTCACACCAGGGGTCTGAGCAAGAGATGGCCCCGGAACACAGGTCCCTTGAGACCTCAGCTCCCTGTTGTAAGCGGGCATTGGCAGCCCATGAAATTAATTCCTGTTATTTCACCTCACCTCTTGTCTGTAATCTGCAGAGAAGGTTGCCCTGTCATGCGGAAAACTTCTGCTTGTGCGAATATTTCTGCAACTGCAACAGCGTTTTACCATAGCTGCCATGGCATGATGTAGGGAAAAAAGCGTATGTTGGTTGTAGAGATCTGCTTGTTTCCTACGGACAATTTACCCAAGCAGATTAAGATCTGAGCTGTTAAAAAATATAAATATGATAAAATACAGAGGAAAACAAGGGCTCCTGCTAGAGTAGCTACCTATTGAACTCACAACTAAATCAAGATGGAACATGCAGGCCTCCCCATATTCAAATGCTTGATTTTCATCAACAATCATTTACATGAAAAACAAAAGAACTGGTCTGGAAAACATTGTTATGTGGAAAGCCACAGTTTCTCAGGAATCCCTTTTTTTTTGTCTCTTATCCATACCTAAAAATTATCCAAGTACATAATTCATCAGTGATACAAACAATAAAGCTTCTTCCTCCCTCCCTTCAAACTAAGATTAAATATTTTGTCTCTGTAGGAAACATATAGGTAAAATGTTATCTCAGCTTTTTGTGAAGAGTAGCAGAATTGAGTGTTGCATTGAGACACCGTCGCATGTGGGAAAGCCAGCAGAAAAACCACCTCTCCAGCCAAAAAAAAAGTCAATGTGCACCTTGTTTAAAACAAGTGGTTTCAAAGCTAAACTTAATAATTTGATGACGTGTATGCGTTCCAGCGACACAAGTCACACACTGAAATAGTAATGTAGGCTTTCACTGTCAGCTGGTTTAAAATTTTTACATCCTGAGTTGAGTTCATGCTGCATCGGTTGGCTTTTCAGAGGCATTTAAAAATTGCAATCAAGATACCTGGTGGTAAAATTAATAAGTTGAAGATTAATAATGCAGAAGTGAATCCCAGTTGTAACATGTTTTTTCACTCGCACTGATATTTATTCTGGTCACAGCACGTGACCGATTGCTTGCACTGCGTTCAGTGGTGACCCTTCACATCAGACACAGAGGGTACAGAAGGAAATGAAGAATGAGTTGGCTTCGTTAGCAGCCTCTGCACTCACAAGGCGTTTTGGGGTGCACTGAAAAAAGCCAGAACTCTGCAAGTCCTGGGGAAAGGTTTTAGACAAACATGATCAGCTCTACTATAGCTGGCTCAAGCCACTGTAACGAGTTCTTCACTTCCATCGGGCATGATGGTGTTTTCCAGGGTCCACAAAGCGATAACCGTACCACTGGTCGTGCCCTTACAGGACATTTAAAACTTAGTGATGGGGCAATAGACTCTCGACGTGGTACGATGCCAGCTAGACATGCCAAATGTGGCCAGGCTGTCTCCTGATGCATGATGCCAGGCTTTGGCCTTCTCTTGCAGTAGGATGTATGGGAGAAAGCAGTTGCTCTGGGCTTCCCCCTTCCTCTCTCCGTGTTGTGTTCCAAGCTGTGAGCTTGGGCAGCGCCAGCGTTTGCTGCAGAGACCCATAGCTCCTCTTCTGCTCTCTAGCAAAGTGCTGGAGCAAAGCATGGCCAGTTGGCCTGTGGGACCGGTGGTGGCCTTTGTGGCATCCAGGAGAGGAACAGGTGAAGGAAGGCTCAGTGCTGGGTGGGATGTCCCACCCCTTGGGGTTTGAGGGGTGTAACGTGTTGCCCTAATATTTCACGTGCTGCAATTTCAGCTGGACGGTAAGGTCCCTTTAGGACAGACAGGGGTCTGTCTTTGTTCCCAAACGAGAAAACTCAAGACTCCACTTGTTCCAGTGTCAGAGGGTTTGGTGGATTGTGCCTGTGCTCAGAGCAGTGAGTGGGGTTCACCTCTTTCTAAGTACAGCTACGACTTACTACTGAGTGCAGTTCATTACCACACTGGTTTCTGTGAGGCTGTACCAAATACTGGCATGGAATGGAGAAAAAAAAAAGTGCTGATAGTAAGTTTTATTTGCAACCTGCTCTTTTAAATGGATTGAACATTTTCAGGCAGAGTTTAGTAAAGTTAGGGCTAGCTAGGCTTTAAATCCACGCAGGTGTCTCCCCGTGATCTGTACAGATTGTGAATGTATGGCTCCCAGCAATAATTCCTGCTAGTGAAATATGGAACTAATAAATGTCTCCAGTTAGCGGCAAATTGAAGAACATATTTTAAACAGTAAGAATATTGTTTGAACTCCCATAAGAGCAACAGCATGTATCTGTAGACTTGGTTAATAAATAATTATGGCGTAAAATTAAACATATGGAAAATATTTCCTTTTCTCTTTTCTGATTTATAACTTAATTTAAACATTTAGGGACAATGTTCTTTACTGCAAAGGAAAATAACTTGTGTATGGGTAGGTTATTAAAAATATTTTGTTTTCATCTATGAATATGAATTTGTTCCCCAAACCCTTATGCATGGGGAAACTTATACATCTGAACAGTTCATCTAGAACATAGGTGGCTTCAGAGCCAATCTCTGAAAGGTGACGTGCAAGTAAAATTTGTAAGAGTTTCAGGAATTCATCTTACATCGTTGTTCCCTGAGGCAATCATCCACAAGTCAGTCTGCTTTAAGTTTCCAAAGGATATGAACACTAGCAGGTTTTGTCAGTCGGCAGCCTGGGACCCGAAATATCTGTTACTTCTCAGTGCAAGTACACCGTGCTACGGTCTGGGATTGAGAAGTTAGTGTTTGCAAATCATTTATGAAAGCTTTGTTTTATTTCATCTTGTGAAACTTCATAATTCAGCTGCTGACCAGAGTGTTGTTAAGCTTAAGGGTATTGAGTGCTGCAATGGGTTTGTATTAAAAGCACAGTTTTAATGCGTTTTAGGTGTTTCGGACTCCGAAATCATTCTCAGAACATGGAACGTTTATCATTTCCAAAACTGAGAATGAAGTAAACTTTTTTTTTTTTTTTAAAAAAAAAAAAGTAAGTAACACAGCTCAGGCTATGGTTTTCTGTAAAATCCTTGAAGTTGAGGGGACGTAACAGGCTTCCATATTTAGGACAGAATGTTTTGATGCCGCTGATGCTGAAGAGGGAATTCTTTCTTAAATACTTTAACGTCTGTTTAACTGGCATTCTGGCATCACTACTGCACGTCACTCCGTGTCAAGCCAGGGTATTATTTTATTTGGTTACTATGTGTATTTGTGCAGGTCATTGCACCTCCTGGTTATGAATGATACCATAGACTGGGTTTCTTAGCCTAAGCATGGCTAAGACAAATACCAGTGGAGTCTGATGGAAAACGTACAGCCTTAATAGATGTGCTGTTATGCCCTGTTGAATTTTGTTGTTGTATTTATTTTGCTCAGAAAGAGAAAACAAGCAATTAGCCAAGAAAGCTCACAGCTGCATAGCGTACTCCCCTCTCTCCTATATACACACAGTCTATTGGTATACACAAAACTGGCACTAATGAAACATAAATAGATCCTTTTCCTGTGTGGAAAAGACTTTTAGCATTTAATGGGAATGAAAGCAATAGGATTCTTTGGAAATCCTCCTTATTTGGGTTCCCAGTTTGGATTTTGGGCTCTAAAGCCCTTTATGGCTTCATACATGATGCAATGTCTCCATGGGTTTGCTTGGGGTTTTTTATGTATTTGTTTAAAGCTGTCGGGAGATGGGATCCTGTTTGTGGATTTCTGTAGCCACGTTATTGCTGCGAAAATCTCAACTTGCGTTGAAGTTCCTCTTTCTAGATGGCTAGGGTTGCTAAAACCCTAACCTGAGCCTTCTCAAGCCTCAGTCAGAGGCGTTCGACCTGGTATTTGCCTGATGTTAGGGAAATTCCGAAATCATCATTCTGAGATGAATCGATTGCCTCCGGGTCGTTTCAGGAGGTGGTTCGTTCTCGTGCCCACAAATGGCGGTTAAAATGGCCAGCGCTGATGGTGCTGGCTCCTCACGGGGGCTGGATCACTGCCGGGCTGGCTGGAGGTGTGCGTGACCCACCCCTCGGTGGGAGCCTCTGACCAGTCCCTCGGCGGGGCCGTGGTGAAGCCAGCTGAGCTTGTGAGGAGCAGCAGAGCCCAGCCTGTGATGTGGGCTGCCGGGCTGAAGAAGTGCTGTGAGTCAGCTGGCTGCCAAAGATGAAATGAGTTTTATCTGCTTTCTGAAAACACTGTGCCCTAGGAGGGAAATGGCTTTTTTTCCACCCAAGATCTCCGGGAGAAACCTTTCTTTGCACAGATGCTCCAGCAGGCAGCTGCAGCCCCTCCACGTGCCAAACCTCCTTCTCCTTTCAGGCTGCATCTCCAGTGTGCTCTGCTTCCAGCAACCGCCCCTTGTTCTGGAATCAAAACTCCTCTTCCTCCCAGTTGGAGCCTCCATCCATGAATCCTGACTTTCCACTCTGAGATCAAAGCTAGGTCCCAGCTTCCTTTGCTGTTATCTCCCCTCAATTTTAGCTTCTCACCTCAGTTCCTAAAACCAGCGTGACAGAAGAGGCTTGGCAGGCTCCGAGCAGTGCCTTTCAGCACCGTGCTATCTTCCGTGCGCTCCGCCATGGCACCCGTGCCCCCCTCTTTCTCAAGCTAAAATAGCCACCCCCTTGCAGACCTGGCTGTATACCAGGTCTCGGCCGTCGACAGTCGCGTCTGTTCTGTTCTCTCCGGCTTCTCTGTGAAAAATGCCATCACGTCCTCTGTCCTTTGTTCACCTATGGTTACTCTCCAGTTTATTGTTTTGAGCAGCTAACAAGCAGTGTAATTAAGTCGTGGCATTTATCTCCGTAGCGTTTCTGGTCAGAGATGCCTGACGTTCCAGGCGTAGCAGGATCTTCACCATGGTGCCCTGTGCTCTTTAAGACCTTGAGTAAAATTCAAATAGACTTTCTGCGTTTTATTTTAAAAGGGAGAAAGGCAATTTGGCTTCAGATAAGACAGGATGAATTGACTTACACAGACTACATGAAATGTGGGAGAATCCTACCCTTCAATACCCTCCCAGTAGGAAGAAGCTAATAAATTCCCCATAACTGTTCTTGTGGAGCAGCTCAGAAGAAAATAATTTTCTCGTTTGGTGAAAAATGTTTCCTTTCTAATTCTTCTGTGCTTTTTAAACAATTATCTTTCTGTTCAGGCAGTCCCTTGGCATCAATAGGAAACCTCTTATTTGAACACCTTTGAGAAGTTCACCCAAGGGGTTAGGGAATTGCTAGCCCAAGCTCAGCCACATCTTTCCCGTTATCTAGCAGAAACCCCTCCTTCAGACTTTCTGCACACTGCGTGGAATTTCCTCTTCTGTCTGGCTGAATTTTTGGAGAGCCTTAAACACTGGCAGTGGCTCTGCAGATTTTTTCAGGGGAACTTGGTAGAAGTTGAGCTGAAGTGGTGAATTATAATGAAAGTAAAGAACGTAACGTCGCGTCATTCCCCGCGAGGCTCGGTTTCTGCTGTCGCTTTGCCAGCATTGTGGCTCGGTGTGCGTACCGGGGGCGGCTGCACCCCTGGCTCCACAGAGCTGCTCGCAGTGAGTCCCTAAAGGTTTGGGCTCTTGAGGCTTAAACAAAACACCCTTGTCTCGGAAAGCCTTCCTTTTCCAGGATGTGCGCTGGTAGGCTGCAGCGGGGAGGTGGAGGGCAGCTTATAGACAATGATGAATTTTCAGGAGCTCTCTTCTTCCTATAGGCAGGGGTATCCTATACAGGGATCATTGAGCTGGCCCCCAAACTGGTCGCGTTTAGTTGTGACAGATCTGAACGGTACTGGTGACTAAGTTAGATAAACTTTGAAATGCCTAATTGTTCTGTTTTTCAAACGCGCCCTCACAGTAATGTTCAGTGCTTTAATAACAGTTTCCTTAGAAAGTTCAAAATGTTTTATATGTCACGACGCCAGAAAAAATAACTTGTAGGGAAACAAAACAAATATGTAATTCTTAATGGGAAAGGTCACTTTTCTATCCCTGCTGTTAACAGTTGTTTAACTGTGTGTGTTTGGCCATCTGAAGTGGTGCCCCTTCAAGTTTTTCTGTCCGCTTCTCCCTTTTGGCGTGGAGAATTTCGGTCCCTTATCGCAGCCCTCGGTTCCTTTGTGTATGTGGAAACAGCTGTTGCCACATATTTATCGTGAAGTCGTGAGCAGCCACGGTGTGCAGCCCAGCAGCAGCAAGGGAAGCCTCGCTGGCCCCAGCAGATAGCGATGCCGTGAGGGCGACGGTGGGTGCGTCGGTCCCCGCGCAGCCTGAGGAGCCTTATCTTACTGGGAGCAGGGCCAAGCCGCCGGCAGCTCTCGCTTTGTTTTCTGTCTTCAGTGGGCTCCTGTCCCCAACAAAACTTTGGACCTGAAGTGCAGCGGGCGGTCACATAAGAAAAAAGCGTCAGGGAAGTGTTGGATGGGGGATAAGGTGAGGACGTAGGCTGGTGTTGAGATCTTAATTGTGCGTGCTTGGCGAGCTGATAAGGTGGCTGGAGCCTAATCGGAGACCGGCCAGTCGGCTGTTCTGGGGGGACAATCGATGTCCCCGGGACACAATGGGAGGGGAATTACGTCCTCGCACGCACACAGAGAGAGGAAGTCTCCACTTGACAAAGTGGATATTTTTTGCATGGAGTTATTTTTCTTCCAGTTTTGCCACTGTCTATTGGCAGAGAGGCTGCAGATCTCTTTAAAAATCGTTGGAGGAAGTGAAGGTACGGAACAGAATCAAAATGGCAAATCACTGCATAACTGTAATTCCATCCTGTCTCTGTATGACACATGCATGTTACACATGCACACAGAGAAATATATGGTTACCTGTGCAACAGGTCAGTGCAGAGAATTGGTCCCCTTCCACAAATGACTGAAACAGCTTGAAATTCCTGGGGGAGACACCAATGGTTTCTCCCTAGCTGTGATTCCTCTTCCTTTGCTGCAGCTTTTCTTGGGGCTCTTGGCTGGAGGTAGTGCAGTAAACTCCAGTTCTTACTTCTTTAGCTCAAGGTCCACAAACTCTTCTCCCAGTGCCGTTGCCTCTCGTTTGCCTCACGGTACAGTTTGACATGTATGTAACCTCCTTCTCTGCTTTGTACCTTTTGTAACGCTCGATTCCTGCACAAAACCTCTCTCCCCTTGTTTCACCACAGGCATCTCTTGAAGGAGTGTGACCTTTTTTATCTCCTGCCGCTTGGTATGTTCACGATTTAAAACAAAAAAAAAAAAGCAATGTTTTGCAGAATGCTACAAAAGACCATGCAGCTTTAGGACCTCTTGTAAATGTTTTACGACAAATATTACTCAGGAATCTTTTGAGCACACCTGCACTACATCTGGCTCTTCAGTGAAGGCTTAACTTGCTTGCCTGAAGTGTTTTACTTTTTAATTATATACATAATTTGGACTGTTTGTGTGTTGTATTAGGCACATAAGAATTGTAGGCGATTGTGCCTAAAAAAGAAATCACATCTTGGACCATACTACTGATCTCTATGATACTTTTTTTTTTCTTTTTTTTTTTTTTTTTTTTTTTTTTTTTTTTTTTTTTTAGTGATGAGAACTAGAACCAGTTGGCTCAGAGGAAGGTGCAATTCTTTGACTGTCCCATAGTAAAATAGTTGGGAAACTTTTTTTGTCAGTGATCACCGGACAGCTGAAGTCAGACTCTTACTACTGATTTTTGATGTCTTCGACCCAAATGCCTGCACATACTTCCTATTATTTTGCCAGAGATACAGCCTGGTCCTGAGTTCTCCCTCTGAGAAGCTGAAGTGCCACACCAAGTGACCTTCTGCAGGCACCTGGACAAAGTAGCCAGAGAAGCAGCTAATCCTATTCTTAGCTTGGCATGCTAGCTATCTGTGAGAGGACGGCCTGCCAGAAATGTCTGGTGACATATTTGTCCAAGGGAGGGAGGTTTTGGCCAAGATGCTGTGGGTGCTGCTGTATGGAGTTGAGTTTAGAAGGAGAAAAATCTGTGAAATGTGAATTCAGAAACACAGCTGTTGTTAAAGAAGTAAGGAGCTGTTCCCAGTGACACAGATATATTCAAGATAGAGATATTTTTAAAAAATTATTTTTTAAGTATCAGGAAATTAAACAGTAAATGCTGCGGTGTCAGCCAAAGTTAACTCTACCTAATACTTTTGGCTTGGCCACCAGAGGTGGTAGCAAGCTGTATGTGCAGTTGAATGCTGTTTTTATTTCATTTCATTTTAAACTTAAAGCCCTTTATGCAGGTTAAACATTCTGGGACTTGTACTGGACTGTCACCCGGCAGTTTCGGCTGTGTGTGCGTAACCCAGCGGTGAGTACGTGTTACAGTTCTCCCTCTGTGCCTGGTCTGGAGCAGTTATAAATTTGTTAACAGCTTCAGGAGGAGAGCCTGGCTTCACAGCTTGCCCAGGAGCAGCCTGCACTCAAGGGTCACCCTGCAGAGCCTTTGCTGGCTCAGGATGGCGGCTGCTTAAGATGCTCGTCAGGTTTTTGTGAGCCACTGAGGAAAAAAACAAACCAGCAGTTTAAGAGCAATTGCAATACCTGGCAAACAGCTGGTCTCTGTTTTCTGAAATCAGGGCTGCTTCGCTGCAGGGCGTTCAGTCTGCCCTAGGCTCTGCCAGGCATCCAGTGAGGTCCTGTGAGGCGCCCACCCCACCCCGCTGGGGACTCCTGTACCAGGAACCCCCCAACAGCAAATACAGCTTGCTCACTTGGTGTGTTTCCAATGACCCAAAGTCAGATGTCTCCATTAGATGGTGTGAAACCTTCCCTGTGCTGCCTGAGCCCCTTCCTGCTCACCTCCCTTTGGCTGGGTGTGGAGGAGCTCTCTTGTCAGAGCAGGGAGACGTGCCTCCTCTGCTCCCCTCCTTCCCCAGGGAGATAACTCTCCAGTGATAACTCCACAACATGAGTGGCAATTTTTTTTTTTTTCCTCCTGTATTTCGTAGCGGTGGATGCCAGCCAGGATTTTGGCTGAGCCTGGAGCAGTCAGGATGACCCCGGTGGGCGCGGGAGGGGATTTGGCTGTGGGAGTCCCTCAGGGGCAGTGCTGTCTGGGCTGGGGCTGATGCCGGCAGGACCCATCACACTGCAGCTCCTCCTGAAGGACCTCAGCCCCATAACGCTCGAGCTGGAAATCCTCAAGTGCTCCTGCTGCAAACTGGGTGCCGTTCCGGTGCCGAGGGTAACGCGGCTGTGTAGGATGTGGTGCGATCTGAAAGAACATCAGTGTGGAGACAAGAGGTGACTGTGGCTTCTGCATTGTTGGCTCTAACTGTAAGGAAAGGTGAAAGCTGATCCCTGTGACAGGTTTTGGCTGTGCTCATCTGTGTCCTGAAGAACAAAGGCAGAGTGTTATTGCTTTGAATTCTTAAAGCCATGGATTTTGAGCGTGGATATAATATAAAAAGTCACTTCAGTTCAGCAGAAAAATACTTGGACCCACTAGGTGAGGAATTGTTTTTTATTATCTGCATCTTGGGTAACAAATCCGTTCTGATAAATGCGGACAATGTCAAGTCCATTGTTGTTGGCACTCAAAAATAATAGATAAGTTGTCTTGGGCTATTCTAGTGGATGATGTCCAAAGATGACAGGCTTTTGCTGCTGATAAGTTCAAAGTAAATGTAGTTTTTTTAGGTATATAGGAGAATTGTTGTTGCTTCTGAGTACTGAGTGTTCCTAGTCTAGTTACGTAAGAACAAACAGTGACGAAGTTGGCTTGAAGCCTTCTTCAAGGTTTATTTGGATCACAAAGAGAGTTCCCTCCTCTGTAAAAAGAGAAAACTGGGTTGATTTCACACTTGAAGCCATTCACTATGAATGTCTGTAGCAACACCTGGCAGAGGTCCCACTATCACAGAATGAAGGCACCAAACTGTGTATCGAAAATACAAGAAGAGCGAGGCAGCCAGGCAGGACATCTCTGTCAAGGAAAGCGATGCCCCATTCATTCAGCCCTACAGTATGCTTCCCTTAGACACCCTGTGCCTCCTTCAGGGTTTCAGAATGAGCCGTAACAGCTTGTCCTGCAGACAAAGCCTAGTGCTCATTTGTACTCGCCAGGTCAGGCTCTTCGTTTGCGTGAGGGCAGAGACCCTCCGCTGAATCAGCTTGTTGCAAGGGGAGGTTCACAGATTTCTTCAGCTTTCTGTACCTCTCATGCTTTTTACAGCAGTCGCTGCTGGTTGCTGTTTCTTCTGTTTCTGTCCTTGCAGGAAAACAGGGCCGTTCCACACTTGACAGTCATTCTTTTCACCCTGGAGTTTATACACAGTTTAATTCCAATTCCATGCAGTTGTGCTCCCTTCTGCTCAGTATTGTCAAGGCGGTGGGAGACGACTGGAAGATGCCTTCCTCTGCGCAGACATATGAATGGAAACTTCTGAAAGCAGGTGGCCAAAAGTGATGGGGTCAGGAGTAGGTCTGAAGACAACAATGGCTTGAAGGCTTTTTTTGACACCTCAGTAGGTGCCAGGACACCTTTGAATTTGCATAACCTAGGGTGCAGATACCGCTTCTCTGATCTGCTGTGTAAGTGCTGCAGTGTTTGTGGCCAGTTCTGGTGTCCACAGCATCATCTTTCATTCCACTTTGGGAACATTTTCTGTGATTAACTGGCAGAGGGAGCCCTGGCCAGCCTGAGAGCTTTCTCTTGCTGTTTACTATCATTATAAAATTTGACCCATACAATAACAGCATTAGCGTTGGGTCCAAACCAAAATCTTTGGATCCAAAATGCTCTGAACTTTGGGAATTGGTCAGACCTAAATTTTGTGGCTTGGCTCAAGCTCTGAATGAAGTGAAACCGAACGTGCCTAGGATTAAAACTCCTTTAAACTCAGCAGCTTTACTTTAGTTTGAAAGAGTTTCATTTTTTTGATCTCTATTTTTTGCAATGCTTCTTAGGACTTTGCAAATGCAAGTCAGGTTTCTTTACAGATTTTTTTCCCAGATGTTTTCATATATGTGGGTTGGTTTCATATACTTCTAATATAGAGGTAGCCAATATTTTCCCCTTTGATTTTTGGTTATGTTTTCACCTTTGTAGTGAGAGGAAGAATTAACACAGTTGTAGACTTGATGTTTATAGGCTTTTTGTCTGTGCTGGGTAGATACGTGCATACTTTTATATGCCATTCTTGGAGAAAGTTCTGCTGATATGGTTTTAATTTTGAATTGGTCTGACTTCTGAAGCTAAACATCTTAAGTGTCCACGTAATGCTTTCCCTTTGGAGACTTGTGTGCTATTGCATCTTTGACACACGAGGTCCGCTGCATACCAGACTCTATACGTTATAGAGAAATCCCGTGTGTGTGTGTGCTGTTTAGGGGAAGCCTTAAATGCTACCAGATAGCTAGAGAAGGACTTGAGGGCCCTGGGTTGAGCTTTTTTGTTTTGATACTCGTTTGTTACTTGACAGATGACAACCTAATTTTCCCAATTGTTTATTTTTGAGAAGAGTGCGAGCATTTTCATCACTCCTCTGCAGCAATTAACTTCTGCCTTTTCAAAAACTCAGATTGCAGGCATTTCTCTTAACCTTTCTGTTTACCCCCTTTATAAACAAAGATTAAGGGGACCTCCCTGGGAAGCTGATGTTTAAATCCTTTGAGGACTTCAGCGACTGGGTCTGCACAAGGGGGAGGTGGTATGTCCTTATGTGTCTCAGGGACATGGGAGGCTGGCACAGGCGAGTTGATTTTCCAAAACATGGAGTCAATTTTCCTTCCTCCTGCCTGATTCTGCAGCATGGCTCATGGCTCCCACTCTTCCCCACCAGCCTGTCTGTCCGCAAAGCCGTGCACAGCCGCCACGTACCTTGAGTTTCGGCGTTGCCCCTTTGCTGCACTGACTTGGAGCCGTGGCGGCGGCGGTGATGGGACTGGCACTGCACCCAGCCCTGCGGTGGGCTCAGCTCTGCGGGCGCCCTGGCAGCCCAGCTGCCTCCCCGCCATCCCTGCTGGGACGGCAGGAAGCTCAGCAGAGAGTCTTGCGAACGCTCTGTGGTCAAGAGAGACCGCAGAGCTGCAGCTGGCGGCTTGTGGGCTGGACCTGACCCGCGGCAGGGCCTGGCTCCCTGCCTTTTCCCTGGAGAGGATGGGGAACAGGAGCTTGGGCACAGCAGCCCCATGGCTGCTTATTTGCAGCAGCTGAAGACCTGGCCTGGGTAACTGGAAAAAACACAAAATATTCCTGAGCCTGGAGGGGATCCATAGCTCAATTTTGGGCTTAGGATCCTCTCCATATTCTTTATTTCAGTGTTTGTGAGGTTCATACTTGAATTAACTTCAGAGGGCTGTCAGGAGGAAGCCAGATCGGCTCAGAGAGATCCTGGTTAGTGCTTCTTGTAATGCTGAACCCAAGGGCTCCAGTTCCTTGAGATTATCGCCACTGGAAAAAAAAAAAAAAAGATGAAAATAAGGAAAAAACGGAGTCTGGTACATTGTGTTGATAACATGAAGTTGGTAGACTTCCATAGGCATTCTAATCACACCTTTATATGCCGTGCCTGAGGAAAAAATGATTTCAAAATTGTGCTTCCTAATGCATCATCCAGACCTGAACAAAACAGCAAAGACTCAGGCTAAGGTAAATTATTTTTGTCTAGAAATGCCAGCTGCCATAAATCCTTCCTCCTTGCCACTCCTGTAACGGAGGGCTTGGCATTTTGAAGTCCTGAGCTGTTGACACACTTGCTTGCAGAAGTCCCCTTCCTGCCAGCTCAGCTTTCCAGTGGCCAGTGCCTCTGCTCCCCTGCACTCTCCATCGATGGTCCTGGCGTGCTTTTACCAGGGACCCTTCCTGAGCCTGCCGTGAGGCCGTGCTCCCATCCCTGCCATCTCCAGCTCATCTCCACTAGCATCCAAGCGGGTGCTGCCTTGACACTTACTAGCATCTGCCACGTTCAACTCCTCACTCTCATTATCTGCAGCCCCTCGAAAACCTTCTTTCAGCTGAATGGCCCCTATTTTAGGTGCAGGCTGTGCCGTACCCTGCGAGTGCACGGCGTGTGTATGTGCTTTGTGGCATGTGCTGGTTGAGCTCCGTACGGCTGCTCTCTGCTGCTGCTCTAGAGCCTTAGAAACATTTGCTTGTGCCTCATGTCAAGTCCTAGTTGTCATGTTTATTCTGTGGCCGCCGTTGCCAGCAGGATTCCGGCTGTGCCTACAGGAGTGCTTTTATGCATTTGTACGTTTTTAAAACCCCACTGTTTGTCCCTATCCCTAGGTCTCTGCCCAGGTCTCTGTACCCAGAGTTCCCTTACACCAGGCTGCTTCCCAGTCCAGGGTCCTGTTCTTTCTCCAGACTGGAAACAAAACGCTCAGCTCCTTTTTGTGAGCTACTTGCCCGGCTTTCCTTGCTGCACTGGGTGAGGGCTTGGTAGTGCTTCACGAACTCACCCTTCCAGCTCTGGCTGGTAGGGATGTTTCAGTATTATTATTATTAAAAAAAAAAAAAAAAGAGTGGGAGGAAGATATTCAAGTTCTGCAGAGTGAGGCTGAGCTGACAGTATTAAATGCTTATTTGTGCTTTCTTCTCTGTTACCGCTGGAAAACGAGAATGTGAGGGTGGAGGAGAGAAAAGCGTTATTGAGCAGCAGCACCTTCGTGCGAGCCCCCGGCAGCCCTGTGCTCACGCGCGGCAGCGAGGGGCCGGATACGGCGTGGTTGTGCCTGTGGTTGAGCTGCTGGGCGCGAGCGGCTTGGCCACCACCAGCCCCACGTTACGTAAAGGTCGTCTGGCCCAGGGTTAGTTCTGTTGCTACCAGACTTCGACGGAAGTAAATACGCAAAGCATTGTGTAACCCAAGGGGAGAAAGAGGACGAAAATTATGGTGCCCACAGATTGAGTGGGGAGGATTATGCGTGTTGGTAATGAGTAATTTAGAACATCTGCAGCCTTTTATTATTTTTTTTAAAGTGTTTTCCATTTCCCTGCTTTGTGGCAGAGCCTTTTTTAAAAGACCTGAAGGCAAAGTTGTATCCAGCAATAGGTGAATTTAAATTTCATTTACATCAGCACTGAGATCCAACATTCAAAACGGGAATTGAAATTTTGCTTGAATAATCTCAGTTTGCCAAGTCTATGTACGTAAGGAACCTACCCCGCCTCCTCC
>WHYT01016668.1:151162-202337 GCA_009806455.1 Tetrax tetrax | reverse complement strand
GAAGTAAATACGCAAAGCATTGTGTAACCCAAGGGGAGAAAGAGGACGAAAATTATGGTGCCCACAGATTGAGTGGGGAGGATTATGCGTGTTGGTAATGAGTAATTTAGAACATCTGCAGCCTTTTATTATTTTTTTTAAAGTGTTTTCCATTTCCCTGCTTTGTGGCAGAGCCTTTTTTAAAAGACCTGAAGGCAAAGTTGTATCCAGCAATAGGTGAATTTAAATTTCATTTACATCAGCACTGAGATCCAACATTCAAAACGGGAATTGAAATTTTGCTTGAATAATCTCAGTTTGCCAAGTCTATGTACGTAAGGAACCTACCCCGCCTCCTCCCAGCACCCCTCCTCCCCACCCACTATATATTCACCTATAGAATGTGTACACGTGGGGAGAGACTTGCCATTTCCCGCGTCGGTGTGGGCCAGCTGATGTGGTGCTATCTGTTACCCTACGAGGAACTGCGGAACCGCGGTGTAGTCGCCGGGGTGGACACACCTTCTACAGGCTGGTGTGTTGGCTCTGCCTTTGCGTTTGGGCGCGCAGAGACCCCGGGTTTCACCCTCTGCCGACACTTCCCCCCTCCATCCCCCCAAGCACAGTAACATCAGTAGAACTTACAGTGTCCTTTCCATCCAGGAGTGGTTTGGGATTTTAGGAAAGCTGTAAAAAAAAAAAAATCTTCTGCTTGCAGAAACAGATCTTCAGGCTATTCTGGAGCACAGCAGGTCCCCACTGCTTGGGACAGGGCCAGCTGGACCTGCTTAATATTCAGCTTTCAATTTTTATTTATTTTTTTTTTTTAAGAACTGATCCGTATCAGATATTTGAGCATTTAATTCCTTTGTTGTCATCTTGCAAGAGAGGAGACATTTCTTCTTCCACAGCCTCAGTTTAATCAGAAGGCTGAAAATAGGTATTTGGGGATTCCAGTGTTATTTATTTTTCCCTATTAGGAAATGAGTCACGAGTCGGTGACAAGGCTGTCTCCAATCAGAGGGAGTCAGAGCTTGTGGATGCCAAGGACTCGTCTGCTAATTATGATTTCTAACGGAACAGCCTTACAGCCATTCTCTGAACCTTACCCTGTTTCAGGTGTTGCTTTTGCCTTTTATTATTTTTCTTCCCAGCAAGCTGAAAAGGGCATTTCGCTCTTTCTCAGTGAGGACACATCCTGAGAGGTCCTGAGTGCTTTCCCATCCCGGTAAAGCAAGAGGGCGTCACAGATGGTCGGCATCTCTCAGCACTCCCTCTATCAAATGCATTGTAGAAGCATTTATTGGCAGAAGGACTCATAAAATTACCCATCAATATCCCTGCATTTCAGCCGCCACATCCTCACGGCGCTGATAGAAAGTCACGTGCGTGAGCCAGGCTGGGATGGCTTTACTGGAAGGACGGCGGAAAAGTCATTTCTCTTCCCTGGGAGACAGGGAGTGCTCAGGGTATTCTGCTTCACGCCAGTGCCGCTTACAGCCGCATCGTTAAGTCCTGTTAAGTTTAGCCTACCTCTCAAGATGTATACCAAGTGCTGCCTAAAGATGCTAGATATTAAAATTGAACGTACAAATCAACTCTGATGTTTTATGTGTTGCTCAGGACCTTTGCCTCAGCACTGTAGTCCTTTTTTGTTATGTTATCGCTCTGATACAAAGTCAATTGTTCTCACTTCAGTGCTGGAAATTAATTATTTTTAAAAGCAGAATGAACTTTATGTTAAAGAACCCTTTCCTTTCTGCATTAAACAGTATAACTGACTCTAATTCTAGGGGAAAGTTATGTTGGTTTTAAGGGAAAAGAGAAGTAATTACAAATAGCTATGTGTGAAGCCAGATGAGATTGGCTGGACCTTGAGGAAAATGTATCTTAATCCCTTCATCTGACAGTTGCCTGGCAGTCAGAGCAGGAAAAAAAAGTCACTGGGGGTTTTTCCATCTCTGTGAGGTGGGAAATGCACATCCTACTTCAGAGATGGAAAATGAACAAATAAGCCTGCTGGGCAGCTTGATAATTACACACACATTCTTTTCTTGAGAAACTGCACATAGCCAGGATATTCTCAGTTTCCGGTGATAGGAGTATCACAGGCTCTGCCCGAGCCTCCTCTGGGTCTCACATGTGTGTTTACATAAGTGCTGCCTTCCTAAATTATTTGGTGTAGTGTGTTCATCATAGCTGTCACTCCGAAACCTAAACAAAACTGGACCCCTGCCACCTTGGCTGCTGTGAAAAAAACATGGGAGTAAACTGTTTATGATCAAATAGTTTGGAGTCTGAGGCGATAAAATTAAGAAAGACAGAGGAGAGGGACAGGATCTGTTTGAGCATCCACATGTCTGTGCCTTAGGTGTGTATGTGTCCTGCCTTGTTTACATATGGGAGGAACAGATAAGCATTATAAATACTTTTTTATTATTGTTTTTTAAGATTTTCTAATATTCTCTTCATCCAATGGATTGAAACTATGGCACACCCAGGTGAGACATTGTCCCCTCTTCCCAAAGCATTCCTTACCATTCTTGGTTTAGACCAGAGTTTCTTCCTCTCCCTCCCTATCCCCCAAATGGGGGCTGCAATTGCACCCCCACCAGTACGAGCCACAGGCATTCCCAGGTCGTGGAGAGCTTCCACAAAATTACCAAAGCCACGTGTGTCTTGGGGCTATGGAGCTAATTGCCACCTTCCGAAGCTCTGCTTCCTCTTGTAAAATGTGAAGCTGTGGTCAAGCTGTGAAAGAACAGCTTGAACAAACACGTTTGAAGCTTCTGATGTGCACAATAGTTGCGTATAGAAATACACCGAAGGAAGACACAGGTTTCCAGAAATCGGGGTAATTTATCTGGGGTCCTTTCCTGTGTACCTCAGCTCCACAACAGCCTCACCCAGCAGCTCTTTGACAAAGCTGTGGGTTTATGCGGGGTGTTGATGTTATTTTCTAGCTGCGCTGGTGCTTATACTAATGCATTCGTTGGACGTGGTGAGGTGAGGTGGACTCTGTGAGAGGGAGTGCTAGAGGGAATGGTGGAAAATCTCTGTGCAAAGATATGATTCATGAGATTAAATACATTAGAACTGTAGCTAGTGCCTGATACCTGCTTGGAGAAGAGCAGTCCCTAGGTAGAGAGATTTCAATTGCATTTTTAAGTGCTTGGGTTTTGTCCCATGTCAGTGTTCTTACAGGTCCTCTGGCTCCTCATGTTTGTGCAGAATCTATAAACCTCCAAAGAGTGTGTTAAAAATCGTCCAGGGTAGGGGAGCCAGACCATTACTTACATTCTGTAAATGTTGTGAAAACTTATATTTGGTTCCCCTCCTTTCCCCCATCCCCAAATCAGTAAGCCTGAGAAGCCTTTCCTGAGTTACTGCGTCCAGTCCCTGCACCTGCCGTGTAATGTCCAAACACTCCCTTTCTAACCTGACGGCAGTCCCTCTTAAAACTAGTGAAGATTTTTTGCTCTTATTGCTCTTTTGCTCTTATTGTTCCAGATCCTAAGTGCTTTTCTTCTTTTTCTAACTTAAAATGTATCCATGGCCACTCAACACCCATTTCTTCCTGTGCCAGAGCTGTCCTCCGACTCAAACTGTCCTTCTCTCCCCTCTTGCGTACCCCACTGATACACCAAGAAAGGACTCATGTTTTCAAATGTTTCACTAATGCATTCTGGTTTCCCTCGAATGCCCTCACCTGGCCTAATAAATGCATGTCCTCTGCAATGAGTTTGAAAGGGCTCAGGACAAAGGCTTGTCAGGCTTGCTCTGGCTGAAGTTCTCTTGACCTGTGCACAGCTTTCTTCTACTCACATAGAGCAGGTGGGAATCTGCTCAGTACCTTCTTAAAGGAAGATGAGTGATTGTAAAGCAAGCTCTTTTTGGAACACACATTAATTGGTCACACTTTCCTAATTCATTCTCTAATGAATCTTTTGTCAATGGCAGAGATTATTACAGTCATGGGTGAGAGAAGGCAGATGCCATCTCATATATTTGATCTTGGGGAGATTATCTGCATCCCCTTAGGTAGCAGAATAGGACATACAGTGCTGGGGCCTCCAGGCAAGCAGGCCAGATAGGAACCTCTCTCCTTTCAAAGCAATTGAAGGGTTCCTGTTGACTTCAACACGCAGTCCTCTCCCAACGTCAAAGCACACCTACTTGTCGAGAGCAGCCTGACGTTCATCTTCAGAACAACCTGAAGTGCCTTGGCAGAGAGCTTGAGCACGCCTGTGACACTGGATATTCCCTGTCTTCAGCTTCTCCCACTCTTTCAGCCGAAGACAAAGATGAAGCTCCCACTGTAGTCTGTCAGGCAACATCAGTGCAGCTTCTTAAAATTCCCTAAGGTCTTTACTTGCCCACGTTTTGTCCTGGATGGCCATAAAATTTCAGTGTTTGATTCTATGTTTGCTTTCATGACTTTTGCTACATCATGGCCTGCCAGATGTTGAGGCCCAAGGTGACTTGTCTTCACTTACTATGTTAAACGTTAAAAGGAAATAAAAATTCTTGTACTTCAGGCTTCAAAATGCCCTTTCATGCAGGAGGGGAACCTTGGGTACATTTAATGCATTTCATCACAAGAAGTGCTTTTAAATGATGACTGCATTAAAAATATTTCCTAAAAATCCAGTGGATATTTATCAACAAATAAAACTGCAAATGAAAGAGGCAGCTTGTTTGAGGTTTATCTCTGAAAATTACTGAAGCATTTACAGAAAGGTTTTGTCAGGTGATTTGCATATTCATGAGCTGTCTCCGGTTGCTGTATTTAGTTGATAATGCCTTTTTAAATACTGTAATTAAAAAATTTTCATCTAGGTTATACTTCAGTCATTTGTTCAGGTGCACCAAAACAATTGGTGTTTTGTTTACGTGTTGTTTTAAATACAGCTATTACATGTTAAAATATCAATTTTAAGAAAAAATTTCATACCAGAGAAATTTCTTGAAAGACCCCTTAGGTAGTTAGACTCTTGACACTGCCGTATGAGAAGCCCACAGCTACAGAGATGCTTAGCTTTCCTTTGTCCAGACCAGTGCATGCGCTCACCAAACACGATGAAGAAAATGGAAGCCCTAAAGGTTAATGGAGCAGGAGGTGAGTGCCTATAAATCTGTTTTGAAAGAAAATTCTTTAAAGTTCTGCAAAGCTGTTAGAGAGATGGTAAATGTCTTCTGGAGGGTCAGAGAACGTCCTCTGAAGGTGTAGAGAATTTGCAAAATGGACGCAGAAAGGTGAAATTAGAAGTGAAAGCTGATGCAAGAAGAGTGCGGTTAAATGCGTGGCACTGACGGAGGCTGAGACATGGCCAGCCAAGCACGTGGCTGTGCAACACTGCCCACTCTTCACCTTGTGTGGGTCAAGACATAGCACAGCCACAAACCCTGCTGCGAGACCCCCAGCACACTTCTGAGCTGGAAAAGAGGAAACCAGTCAAGTACAGACTGTGGCTTCTAGGCCGGGGAAGGGAAGGACGGAGGAGGAGATGGATGAGGAGGCAGAAGGATGAGAGCAGTGAGGCACCAGGCAAGTTGGTTGCAGCAAAGCCCAGAACCACTGATAGAGTCCATCCATTCTTCTTTTGCCAAATGAAGATTTGTTGGTGTGTGAGGGCAACAAGAGAGAAGTTTCTTCAGCAATCCATTCTGCAGATGTCCCTACCTAGTAATCCCATGGTCGGGACTGCAGGCTGCTGTGGTCTGGTTGGGACAGGGAAATCCTATCCCATGGGCTTTCCTGTTGAAGTGAATGTAATTCCAATTAGAACAAATACTGAAAGCTGTGAAATTTCCCGTGGGCACAAATTGTGCAATTTCTTTTCAGAAAAGGTTTCTCCTCTCTCACATTTTGCCATTGTTTAGTATTTCAGTGAAATACTTTTATGAGACTGAGATATTTAGCTTTCCTCCTGGATCAGCTGGTGTTCAGTTATATGACTTTATAATAACGTAGAAATCTAAATGATGAAGCGAAGATGATGCTTTTTGACCTTATCAAATTGCAGTATTCCAGACCAGTCAAATCTGAATTGTTTTGATCATTTTTACTGAAAATGTTGACAAATTGTGTACCTTCTCACGGAACACTTAAATTTAAAGGAAGCATCATTTCCCAGTGGGAAAATATGCCATCAGACAAAATGTCAACAGCTGCTGGGCTGGAGAACATACTAGTGGACAATGGGAGAGGAGGAAAAAACGACACATGTCATTGACACACACATACACAGTTGGTGAAATCAATTTCAATTTACTCAAGTTGTTCTAGCATCACTTTCAATTACTTATGCCAAGGAGAAAGCTGCAGCATCCAGCTGTGGGAATCAACAAGACAATTGCGCAGCAGTCGTGAAAGGAACAGTCAGCAGAGAAATGATTTGCATTTGCTTTTCTTGACAGCTGATATTTTCCTGATAAATTGCTGCCCTTTGTTGTTCTCTTTGCTTTGAAAAAATCAGCCCACTGAAGGGGGTGGTAGCTTTGCCCGCATTCCTGGCTTTCCATCGGCTGACACAGGTTGGGGATGAAAACAGGAGGCCGAGACAGGAGGAGGAGGTAGAAGACCGTGTAATAGAGGTAAAGTTGGCACGGTAGTGCTGTAGAGAGGGTGCTGCTCCGATGATGGTGTCATCTAGAGCTTAGGGTCGCAGTTTGTCATTCAGAATCAGCGAATTCGGGGGCAGGTTGATGGTAGGAAGCAGAGTTTCATGGCTTGACATAAGCTGGTGACCATCAAAACAAAAAGACTTGCGAGGCTGCAGGCTGCTGAGAGAGACATAGGAACTGTGGAGCTAGCTATCTTCTTCCTTTGGAGTGTGGGTTTGTGCCAGTGAGAGAGGAGGACGGGAGAGACTGTCAAGGTAATTCCTGCTGAAACTGTAAACCCATCTGTGGCTATGCCATGGGATTTCCTTCCTTAGGGAGCCCCAGGAAGGAGGACGTAGAGGGAAACACTGGCAGCAGGACATGTAAAAGGTGCCCGTATCAAATATGCAAAATTGTTCCCCCAGGATTTCCCTTCAGTGGGGTCATATTGTTGTTAAATGGCTTGTTAAATAGGATTTAACTGGCTTATTAAATGGGGTCTCCAGATGGGTGGCTCTTGGTGGACAGACTGGAACAATTACTCTGGATTTGCCCTCTTCCTGCAGCAGCCATGCCCTTACTAATGCCAATATTTCAGCAAAATTCACTTTTGCAAGAATGTTATTCTAGCCTAGTAACTGGGCCTGGCCTTTATTTCTGTTAATTACGGATCAGTCATTCTTGTTCTATTCTAAATGTTGAAAAAATGTGTTTTATGTGCAAGAATGGCTGATAAGTGATACACCCACAGGAACATTATATTTTTCTAACATCCGCCTCTATGTTCTTTCTCTAATTTGCCTGCCGCTGTCTTTGTAGAGGATCTCTCTCCTTCCCTTGCACTCTTCCCTGCCTTTTAGATATTTTCTTTCTCTTCACTGGCACATCACAGTTTATTGCTTTTTAGTGCTTCATCAGTCAGTGAGTGTGAATTTTCTCTTTATTTCAGTCGTTCCATGTAAATCTTTACTAGAGGTTTAGTGGTAAAACCTCCCTCCCCTTTCTCCTGCATGAGCTGGCTCACGAAGGGTCGTGGTTGTCCTGGTGAGACCAGAGCAGGGCCAAGAGCGATGCACCAGGACCCCAACAGGTACCATCAAGCCCATTTAGTAACCCTATTCTTAAAGCATGTTTAGGGTGTTTTCTGTGTAGCAGCTGCATGATGTCTCCTGTTTATTTCAAAATAACACCTTTGGTCATTGAATAAGACTTCTATGAGTGCTGAAGTTACTACTGAGGTTTTCTAAATTACACTGAGATGATAGAAATTTCCTGCGTGGAAATTATGGTCTGCTAGTCTGAACTGGCTTTAAACTGGTGAAGATGCTGTGTGTCAGCACTGGTGGCCTTGACTCATCCAGTCCTCTTAAAGAAGAATCTTTGAGGCTTTGGGCAACATTTCCAAAGTGCCTCCATAGGCAGAGAGCCCCCATCCCCTCCTTGTCACTGAGATTTAAACTTAAAAATTTAAACTTAAAAAATTTAAAGTGCTGAAGTCACCAGACATGACGATTGTACTGCGCAGGTCACGGCGTATGAACAACTGTTGCGGAACGGCTTAACGGCCCATCTCCTTCAGCCTCGTGTCTGGTGTCCTTTGTATGCCCACAGTATTTCCCTTCAAAATAACCCCTGCAACCTCTGTGGGGTAACCTCATTGTCCTGCCTTCAGACACAAATCCCTGGGCAGTTTTAGCAGGTCAAGCTGGTCCTTGGCTCCACGTGCTCCACGTCTTTGTAATCATCCTGAAATCTCCCCAGGGAAGTACGGTCCATCTGCGTTCATCCTGCCTGCCATTTCAGACCTGAGACTTTATTGGTTTTTTGAGTCCTATATTTGAAAACCCTCTATTGCCAAATGTGTTTTGGCCTAGGAGGTCTGAAGACACATCTTTCCATGGAACGACATACGTTTACTGCATACGTGAGGTGGGAGGAAGGGCCATTCCTGTGCCACGGACGAGGAGCTGTCTGAGATGTGCCGTCACATCTGACTTGGCTCGTGTGGCCAGGAACAGGCCTGGAGCCAGCTCCTGACCAGGCACCTTGTCGTTCTCACTGACAGGCCTCAGCGAAGGCTGCCAAAATCCCACTGAGGAGCATGAAATCTGTTTTCTGGGGAAAGAGCTCACACCTGGGGCTAGAAACATGGCTCTTCTCCCCGGTCTTTTGTGGCTGTGGCCCATCGCGTGTCTGCTTGAACTTGCTGCCATCCAGCAATGACTGTGTGAGTCACTGCTTCTCCCTCCTGCTTTATCCGGGCTGCAGGAGGGAGCTGTCATAAATTCTTCGCTGGGTTCTTTGAGCTTACTGCGGGAAGTCTCCCTTGCATCTGGCTGCAGTGAGCTGCTGCGGCCTGGCTGAGTGCGGTGTGAAGGGATCAGCAGAGTGTGGAAAACTCCTGAGAGCTTCTGGGAGAGGATGGGACACCGCTGCTTGATGTAAAGTGTGAACAGAGCCCCAGAGAGCTTTCAGCTTCTCTGTTGTCTGTGTGTGGTACCGAGGTGTCAGCTGAGGACAGGCTGGGGATGAGTCCACCCCGCCCGTCGCTCGGCTGAGGTGAGAGCAGCACCAGAGATGAATGTGATACGTGGTGTCATCTCCAGATGCAGTAACAAATAAGACCACAAAAATTCTTGAAATAGCCCTCCTTGGGTTTGCGTCAGGGCGTTCAGGAGAGTCTCAGCCAGGGATGCATTATGGCGACCTGGAAGCTTCCTCACTTCACTGACCAACACCCTGCCTACGGGATGCGAAGAGCTCTCTATGGGACACAAGATGCTGATACATGATGAACGGGAAATTAACAGACGTGCAATTATGTTGCCCTGCAGGGTTTCACATAAAGATGCGATGAGAAGCGTACTTGTCTGACTAGGGAAAGGTGTCACAGCTGAGGGGTTTTGGATGTGTACCTCTGCACTGGTCCTTCAGGTGTTGCCCTCTGAAGCAAGCCCGAGGGATGTGGAAGGGGCTCTGCCATCTGGAAAGCATGCCCTGAAGAGAGAGGAACTGACAGACTACCTTTTGGATTGGGCTATGTTTTCCAGCAAACTCACCACCTCAAATGTATTATCTCCTTTTTTGACTGTCACAAAAGTGACTTTTGGCTTTGGACGCCATGGCAATGGCTGTGTCCCACCTTCTTGGTGGTATTTGAAGGGTGTGCTTCTCAGGGTGTCCTGGTCAAGGTGGGTTAAGGGGGGGAGGGGTTTTTAAAGCAGAAGGAAAATGTGGAGATGGGTGCAACATGGATTCAAAGTTTTCCCTCCATGGATCTGGACTGTGTTGGTCCAGTCCTAAGGAACAAATTAGAGAAGCCCAAGGGCTGTTCTGCCGAAGTAAGCATGAAGCATAAACCTCTGATGGCTGAGGTGCAAGAAGAGCAATTGCTGCTGTGAAGGCTCTGTGCTCTCCTCAGATCTCCATCTGTGAGGTAGATTTTTCCACTATGAGGCAAGCCAGCTTTTGCACAGCAGCACACACACTGCCCGACTTCAGCGGCTGGACTGGCCCTGGATTTCTAAACGTTAAAAACATTCATCTTTTATTTCCATCGCTGTTCAATATTATGGGAAAACATGTTATCACAGCTAATCCGTGCGGTGTCTGTGGAATTTCTTGGCCTGTGAGGGTTTATATTGCATTCATGTATTCCATGAATTGGGCACAGGTTTTGCTTCCGACAGCGGTAGTTTTTTTCAAGGGCATCCCAATAAGATGAAAGTGTGGTCGCTGACAGAAACCACAGTGTCAGTCTACGGTCTTGAGGATGTTTTGGATGGCTCTGTATTTTAATTCTTGATTTCCCCTGGCATCTAGACAACCAGCAATTTATGTAAAATCCTAAGGGGAGGGAAAAAAGGAGAACTGGAGGAAATGCCTTAATTTAATTGATCGGAATATTTTGGAAATTCATATGTGCCCTTTTTAAAAAAAAAAAAAAGTGTTAATAGCGAATATAAAAATACTGCATAAAATCACACCGATTCTTTAGTATCACTTTTTTCCTTGTTTTTTCTGCCTTCAAAACATATTCCAATATGCTGAAAAGAACAGAATGGCAGTTAACGGTTGGAAAAAATAATACATAAGAGCAGTCAACACAGGGAACTCACTGCTGCAGCTTTTTGGCAGGGAGTCATATTTTTTAGGAAGATTTTGAAAAATCTTGGTACTATCATGATTTATAAAGTTTGTGGTTTTGCGTAGGAAGAGTAAGAAAATGAAAATGAGATCTTGTGCTTCAGGATATGATCTATCATTTGTCTCTTCCCCAGCTTCTTATTAAACACTTTAGTAGGCATTTTCAGTGCTGTTTTCTGAAGTATCAAGCAGAAACAATGAACAAATGTTGTGATAGAGGCTGAGAAACCTTAACCGATAACTTACAGCTGTGTATGTGAATCATCTGAAACCCAGATCAGCGTTGTCTTACGTATATCAAAGCTGATCATCCGGGGGCTCTCGGCTGTGAGTGGGGATCTTGTTCCTTCCTTTGCAATGCCAAAACATTTATGAATGAGCTTTGACCCTGAGGTAGGCTGAGCTGGTAAGGACCTTTATAAGTTTCTGTCCATTCATATTTCATCCACAATGTTTACCTTTTATCTAAGCAAGGGTTTGTTTTGTTTTTTTTTGCTTTGTGGAATTCCTCCATGAGCCCATAAACAGCCCTGCTCACTGGTCCTTAGAGCCTTTGGTAGGACCAGCGACGTTTGCTGTGCTGATATGTAACACCAGAAAGTCTGAGAGATCAGGCTGAAAATTCACCTTTTGTCTATGCCTCCTCGTTCAGGCTTTAAGTGCACAGTCAGTAATATGTCTTAAATTCTGTCATGCGATACACCATCTGCGCAGACGGGCATCGCTTTCTTAGGGGGTCTTACCTAGGCCTCACGTACAGAAGTTTCTAGCATGATGTCCCACCAGGTATGGCAGTCCAGCCATGACAATCACTGGTTGTACTTTCTGGCATACTAACAGCATTCCCTTCCTTCCAGATTTTGCTACAGAAAAGGGGCATTTAGCTATTATACATGTGTCTTTTCAAACCTGTGTTGTCTCTTGCTTGTGACCAAAACTCACTAGCAACGTGCAGCCGTTACTACTTTACATTTACAGCACCCGTAAAGGTGGCACATGGAAAAGTGAAGATAAAACATACCCAACACATATGCAGCACAAAAGCAAGTGTGAAACAGCATTGTGCGTGAGAGTACGGGAAACACACACTTTAGATGATCCTGGTTAAATGTACACCGTAGTGTAATCAGATCGTGCTGTTGGTCAGTTGTTGCTGTAATGATGTTTGTAATAAGCAGCTTTTCTCAAAAGACTGGTGTTTGTGCAAGGTGCTCTGTTCTCTGGGTGCATTTCTGAGGGTGCTGGTGTATGTCTAAACCGGGCAACTCAAGGTTGCCTCCCAGTCCTTAGGTCCCAGAAGAACCAGGAGCAAAGTGAGGCTGACAAACACCGCTGCAGAGGGAAACATGCTGGCACGCGAGGCTGTTGTCCCTTTGCTGACTCTGGGCAGGTTTAGATTGGATATTAGGAAAAATTTCTTTACTGGAAGAGTGGTCAGGCACTGGAACAGGCTGCCCAAGGAAGTGGTGGAGTCACCATCCCTGGAGGCGTACAAAGAATGTGTAGATGTGGCACTTCAGGAGATGCTGGTGTTAGGTTGATGATTTTGGAAGTCTTTTCCAACCTTAAAGATTCTATGATTCTGTGATGCGAAATTCCCTGACCCTGCACGGAGCAGGTTTGCTGCAGCCCTGTAAAGAG
The DNA here is from genome assembly GCA_009806455.1 of Tetrax tetrax. Lineage (NCBI taxonomy): Eukaryota > Metazoa > Chordata > Aves > Otidiformes > Otididae > Tetrax > Tetrax tetrax. The sequence continues at coordinate 189,965 of WHYT01016668.1, read as the reverse complement.
CAGTGCCACATCAGGGTAGCGTTGTGCCCGGGCTAATTAGCGGGGGCTCTTAGCTGGTGCAGCCCTGCTCCCAGGGAGCCCTTGCCCTGCGCGTGCCCTACCCCTGCCCAGGTTACTGGTTCACGCAGAGCTCGTCTGCAGCACTACGCCGAGCCCCACACACATGCCCTTTTCTTTTTTCTCAGTAAACCAATGGTTAAGACTGGGTATAACGTCCCCACTGTTTTAACCCACCAGTCCATATTGCTTAAAATCTGCACCCCAAGCAGGAGGTAGGCTTTTCAGAGCTCACAGGTGTGACATGCCACGCAGAGAGCTGTCAGCGACTCCCCTCCGACACAACCCTTTTTACAGCTGACCTGCTTTTTGCAGATAATGGTGGTTTTTGTCTTGCCCAGACAATCGGGATGGGTTAACAGCAGAGAGCCCTGCATGAGGCAGCTTTCCGATAGCCAGGACTCAGCAGCTGAGTTTGTGTAATAATCCCACCGGCTTTAATCAAGAGAGGAGAGTGTGAGAGGCTTGTAAATTCCTACAGCAGAATTCTCCGTTCTCATTGACGGAGCAGCTCTTGCCTCCAGTATGCTTATCTCCCTCCCTCCGTGTGCAGAGCCCTTGACGTCAATGGAAGATACGCTTTTTCAGGGAGAGCAGAAGACTGAGGTCACACTCTGCCCTGCAAGCAGGAGAATTATGTCCCTGGTGTCGAGGCGAGAAGGCTCTATGCTTTTGCATAAAAGCGAAAAGACTTGAAACTGTGGCACGCGTAGAAAAATAAAAAGGTAGACTGCTGGCAGGGGGGATATTTGGAGCTGTATCAGCAGGCTGTAGAAGGATGCGACTCTCAGTTGCATTTAAAAATGTGCTGTTTGGCAGCCATGAATGGCGTGGAGGCTTTTCATTCATTCCCCCTTGCAGATCCGGAAAGGGACATCTGTCAGCGCTGCGCCCCGACAGCAGCCGGTGTCTGCAGCACGCTGTGCTCGTAACCCTGGGCGTTTAAATCAGAAACCTGGAGGTCAAACTCCGCAGCTCAGCCATCGGCGGCCTCAGTGATATTTATAGATTGCATTACATTTACTGCAACTTTTATGAGTGAAAGGTGGTTAAATGGTTAAATTATTAAAGGTTAAAGGTTAAAGGTTAAATGTGGCCAATTGTGTTTAACCTAATGATGGATGTTGCCATTTTGATTTTTTTTCCCTTTTTATTTGAGAGGATCAAGTACATAGGTTTAAGAATCTCTGAAGAAAATATCAGATTTGTTGTTATTATCAAATTCCATTTATAAAGCTGCTTTTGGTGAGGAAATGCTCTGCAGAAATTAACATTTTACCTAGCATAAACTTTGGAACAGCGTCCAGCTCATGCCAATGAAATATTGCCATTTACCTCAAAGAACTGTTTATTTCTTCTTCACAATAAAGGAAGTGAGTTCCTCACTCTGCAGGAAACTTATCTCTCTGCAAATGAGGTTTGAAACATACCATAGGTCACCGAGGCCAAAAGCCAAACGAGGTGACCGAAGGCAGAGGAGGTGTCCCCGGGAGGATGTCTTCTGCAGAACGGTTTCCTCCTGGGGTTGGAAGTCAATCAGCGTGTGGCTCACGCCGTGAAGCCTAGAGCGTAAATGGGTTAGTTTGTGTTGCTTTCATCCCGTCTCATGTTGCTGCCGAGGCTGTTATTATTCACCGTTTACCTTCTCAAAATATTGAGCCAATTAGAAAAACAAACCTCTCTTTTGGTGAATGCCCAAGGGTGAAGCTGTAACGATGTGTGTTCTCCGCAAGCCCTAGTCGCGGGTCTCGCAGTTGCGCTTGGGACTGCTGGGCTGAGCAAAACCCAAATTCCTTTCTGATATATTTTACACCTCTGCCAAACCACACTGAGTGGCTGCTTTTGTCCGGCTGCACAAACCGGGCAGCTGGGGCTGCTCAGCGCTGGGATAGGAAAAGCAGCAAGGAGGAAGGAAGGGACTGTGCTTGGGGAGCATCTCCCCCCGGGTGGATAGAAGGTTAAAGTCCTGGCTCTTGGATTGGGCTCTGTTGATTAAAAACTGTAAACTGCTAGGGCCAGGCTGGATGGGGCTCTGAGCAACCTGATCTAGTCAGGGAGGTCCCTGCTTCTTGCAGGGGGGTTGGACTAGATGACCTTTGAAGGTCCCTTCCAACTCTAGCCATTCTACGATTCTATGATTCTATGAAATGGTGGCTGTAGTGCCAGGTCTGAGATACAGACACATGCGTTTGGGGTTTTTTTCTCTCTTAATTGTCAGACAGGTGAGTCATGGGAATTATTAAGAGTAATTGAGACAGGACTACTCCTGAGTGCTGTCAGTTAGATTAAATATTAATCTAAGGTCCTGGTGCTGAAATCCGACATTTTTATTGTTTATATTTTCTTTTCATTGTTGAAATAAGCAGTATACTCCAAAAGTTTGCATGCATGAGATTTTATATACTGATTGAGAGACTTGAAGCATATGAAGGTTGTAGTATCAAAAGTCCAAGAAGCTGCTATACTTTCATTTACGCGGCAGCTTTTTCCACCTTATGCATGATGACAGCCCATTGCTAACTTTAGTTAAGCCCTTTATTAAGCTCATCCGATGGCTCAGACCGCCTGCCGTTAGTATTGTTTCATACATGATAAGTGGTCTTGCTAAGCCTTCTAAAATGAGTATAACAATCTAACTGGTGCCCAATGGGATATCCATCTTGTGTCTGACTGCAAGGAATAAATTACACTCTTACACTGGTGATTGCTCATGCCTGGATTTGGGAATTACAGCCCCGCGATACTGATGATTAGAACTGGTCTCCGTCTTTGTGCACAGATGCTCCCTGGGATCCGCTTCAGTGTCTGCCTTGGCTTTTCCAAATTGATCGCTCTTTGCCAAAGAAGTATCCAGTGCTGCAAAGGCAGTGCAGGCAGCTAGGACCTGATTTAAATTCTGTACAAGACTGGGGACTAGAGAACATATCTTCTGATGTCTTCTAGGTAGTTTAAAGAACTATTCTTGGGCATTTTTGATGGTTCTGAAAATAGAGTGGGTCTTAGACAAATGATATTCAGAAAGAAATAGTCTCAGAAAATTCAGAAGTATTAAAAACACCTAAAGTTCACATAAAATTAAAAATTAAGTCTATTCTGAACTGAAGAAAGGGAGATAAATAGAAATTTTTTTTCTCTTTAAAATAATTTCCCTGTGCTCCTTAACAAGAATGGTGACAAAGCAACATAAGAAGTTCTGCTCTACACTTCACCGCCTATTTTCACACCCTCAGCTTAAAAATAACAGCTCTGTAGCACCTTCTGTGTTCTCGTGACGTCTACACACACTTTATGAATAATCTTTAGGGGGAACACTCTGCTTGATCTCTGATTGGGATTTTCCCGTCTTACCCAGTGTTGACTTAACCCTGCTTCCACAGAAGTCAAGAGTGAAACACCCATTGAGTTCAGCGCGAGCAGATTTTGACTTTTCAGAAATGCTCAGCCATATGTGTTCTCGTTTTGGGAAGTATCATGTGGTTGCATTTGGCCCATGTCGTGTTTTAGTCACTCAGAAAGAACATGCGGAGTTCCAGCCTGTCCTCACCTGCCCCCGGGATTGCGAGAGCGGAGGGCCTTAGGGAGGCTTGGAGGGCCAAAAGTTTTGCTGGTGTCCTGTTTTTGGGTTTTGCTTGTTTGTTTGTTTTTCTTCCCAAATTTCAAGAAAACATATTTCTATTCTAAGACAAAGGGAATGCAAGCATTTCTAATTTGCTGTGAAAAATAAATCTGAGAAAAAAAATATTTGAGCCTATATGTTTCATTCAGTATGATATAATGCAGTATTTTAAAAGGGGTGAAAAATTTTGGAATCGAAAGTCAAACCAGTCTATTTTAACCTTACTGAAAACCTTTTTAATTGTCTTTTTTAAAAAAAAAAAAATTATCAGAGTTGACGCATCTGTGGAACATTTGCTTATGACTGATTGGAATTTTCTAAGGGAAAAATGTTCCACTGAAAATTTCCAGCTGGTTTTAGGGTTCGATATCAAAGGGAGGCTTAGGAAATACTCTGGATTCATGTTGTGTGCTAGGAACTGATTGAGGGCAAGAGGAAGGGCTCTGACTTGAGAACTGAGGTAGGTTTAGCTGGGATACGTACCTGCAGTCACGGTTTGTAGCCTGGTGGGGTAATGTGAATTTCAGCAGCTGTGAATGAGGAGCCCAGCTCATGAAATCTCGTGCTCCTCAGGGGTAGCAGCCCTTGGCTGAGGGGCTGGGTGAACAGACCCATATCTGCTTCAGCCATCTCACCTGAGTCCATCTGTGATCATGAGCTGGAGCCCTTAGTTTCACAAGGTATTTACATAGCCTAACTCCTTGCCTAAAATCATGTGAGAAGTCTGCGCTAGAAGGACTTAAAACTAATCCTCCCTGGGTCTGAGATTAATGTCCTTTCCTCTGGATTATCCTCCCTGGTAGCATCCCTATCCTCCCATCTGCTTAGTCATCTGTAAGGTAAGCGGAGCGTGATGGGGAGAGCTCTTCTCTAGCAAAGGTTATAAGCAAATTAAGGAGACAAATGCAGTTAAATCTGTGCTTTCCTTGTGCTGTGTCCTGCTGTCACTGTGCCTTCTCCCCTGTAGTCAGTGAGGGATTTGCCTCGGACCTGCTACAGCCTTTAAGCACGTTTCTCGATCTAGATCTGCCAGTTAAAGGATTTGTTGTCCCCCTAACATAACTGCACGTGCCGTGGAGGTTTTCCATGGCTTTGTGAAAAAATGAAGTGCTGTCTTCGTGTCACATGGTTGTCCTGGTTTAAACACACTGGTCTGAGCAATGTGAGCTGGAAGGGGAGTCAGCTTGTGACTTTGAAAACATGCAAATCACCCGAAAGAAATTTGTCTGAGACGTTTTTATGGTATTTCAGCTGAAGTTCCATGAAAAGTGCAAAAAATAACACTCCTTTGCCTAAAAACAAAGTCCCAAAACAAACAAACCCATAATAAATAAATGCTTGCCAAGAGTCATAAAAATCTTAAACTGTGATTTAATATCCTGTCTCCCTTTTGTCTTAGTGGAAAAGGTCATATAGATGAAAGACATCTGCTGTTGTATCTCTCTTGAATTCCAGGACAAGACTGAAGTCCTATTCTTGGGGTTTTTTGTGTGTGTGAGCAAATTGCCATGAATTCCTTCTATTCAATTGTCTTAGTGTGTCCTCTTGAAGAGGATGAACAGGCCTGTGGCCAGTGATTTTAGATGCCAGGCTGCATCCCTTATATTTTATTCTTCAGAGATAGATGCATGCCTGTCTCAGCACTGGGTGAAAGACATCCAAATATGACGGGTTCATGGGGGTGAGCTGAAGGTTTTGGCCAAACCAAGGCCTGGTGGCAGCTTATGGTGAAACTTTGGCCATGATCAAGTCAACCAACAAAGGACTTCTTCTGTATATCACAGAGGACATCATACTAGTGCACTAAGGATAGCTGTGGCAGGAGGGTTGAATGCTGGCCCACAATTATCCACGCTGTTTATTGTTGTGACGTTTTTTGGCACAGTTTTGGCCTACACCGGGTCCATATCAGGCTTAGGCATGACTTGGTGCAGGGTGTCTTCAATACAGGCCAGGAGCTGTTTCCAAACCCCCATACTCACGTATCCTAGTTGTTGGAACCTGCATGCAGGAAACACGAGACATCACCTCATCCTGATGGGTGGCCTAGATGTCCTAGATGATGTGCAAGCATGCAGAAGAGAATTTAGGGTTCGTGGACCAGAGAAAGAGAGAACAACTGAGAGGGAACAAGTCTTTGCAGTCCATTCCTAGAGGCATTTCTCTGAAATGAGGGAAGAGAAGAGCAACAGGCTCCAGACCCTTGTTCATAGGGTTGCTTTCAGGAGTTGGAAGGATGTGAGGGGTAGCAGTACAGCTTGCAACAGGTCAGAGACAGAAGGTGGCATTAAAGGCTGGGGGATGTTGATAGTCAACAAGAGTTTTGAGGTGATAAGAGAACAAACCTGGAAAATAGAAGCAAGTAGTTAATGCTTGATATCATAGAGATGGACAGAACTGGGGAAGATGGAAAGACGAGATGGCAGGGTGAAAGTGAAGGAAACCAACTGGACTGACTGACCCTTACTCTTCAATGTCCCTTCTATCTTCATATTTTTATTAAATCTATTTGAAATGTGGTCAGCTCTGGACAAATTTCAATGATTTTTCAGTAATACCAGTCAGTTTTTAAAAATGGATCTTCCTCAGAAAGCAGTTGTGTTGATGAGTGGGAAAACGGTGACCCTCTGGAGCCACAAGGGATGAAATCCTAACCCTTCAGCATCCCCAGCGGCAGCAACGGGCCCAGGATGTCACGGGGAGTGCTTTTGGCTGCTGTGCTGTGAGCTGGAAACGCTTTGGGGATGGGATCTGTGTTCATGTGTTGCCTTGTACAAAGAAGTCCTGAGTTTGTTGGCCTCCAGGCATTGCCAAAAAATCAAATGTTAAGCGAGTTGCCTTGTGAGCAGTGAAAGTAATGAAACATCGGTGCCATTGGATTCTCCGGTGTCTGGTAAAGGGTGAGTGTCAGCCTTTTTCTCAGCAGGTCTTTTTGCTCTCCAGCCGCTTGTTCTCCTCCTGCCAGTAGGAAGGTTGCGTGCAACCCCCTTGACGCGTGACCGACAGTTCAGAGTCAGTGGAGGGGATCCACGCTGCACCTGCGTGTGCACAGCTCACACGTGGGGCTGTTTCTCTGCAAAGCTGGGCTGCTTAAAACAAATGGAGTAAGTGGAAAATGAAAAATGCTTTTCCCTCTAGTGTCTCACAGTCCTAGTTATCTTAGGTCCTCTGACAATATCAACTGGAAAACTTTTCAAGAAAAAAATGAGTCTGGTTTTATTTTGCTTTTTCTAGTTAAGGCCGTGCATTTAAACTGTCTGTGATAGTTTCTTTTCCCAGTTGTACATGTGGAGTGTCTCAACAGGACTGTAAAAGTCATGCTAATTTATGTGAGGGCAAAATTCATCTTTAGGCTGGAAAAGCTTTTGTTATTTTTTGCTTGCAAAATGCTTTTGGGTCCCTGGATAGAGGGCACTGCTGAAAAGCCAAGGGATGTGTTGATTTTATTATTTTTATTAATATACTGTAAAAGCAACTCAAAAGTGTTTTACTTGATACCTGAAGCCAAGGCAGCAAAGTGCAAACCACTTTGTCATTTACTAACATGGAAAATGTGAAACTGAGTAGATGCCCCTTTTGCTTTTTTTTCCTGGTCTTTGCTTCTCTACTTCTGGGAGATAAATATTTTCTTTTTTTTTTTTTAATAATTCAGAACACTGCCTTCTTAAGCATAAAATACAAATAATTTATATTTATTTTTACTGTCACTGTAAGCACTCTTCCACATCTCCCACGTTATTCTCCCACGAAAAGCTTCCATACCAGGAAGCCTTAGAAACCAGCACTTACTCCAGAAACAATCTGCGCTTACGGTTTTGTGCAGAGGGGACTCCTCAGTCAGGATCCTTATCTCTCCCTCTCTCAAGGGGTTTGTTTAAGGGCCTGCTGGCATGCGTGGCTCCCGATAAAATCAGCTGGAGTTGTAGGTGCTTGACATAGCTGGACTTGAGGCTGTTATGGTTGCGAACTAGTTCTGCTCTTGAGACACCAGTCGGGCTGTAAAGCAATCATTGCCTGCATTTCAAGAGGATTAAATATACAAAAGCATGAAAAAGAACTGAAATTCCCAGTATGGTAAGGCTGAAAGTCTAGCACTTGGCTTGAAAAAAGATCCCATATCTTCATGCGTGTGAGCCCTGTGTATTTTTACTGGAGATGGAGGGAGGCTGTTAAATCCAATCATGCCATGAGAGGCAGAAGAGACAACCAGGACAACCTTGCTTCCACCTTCCACCCTTAATGGCCCACGTCCCTGGTTGCTGTGGGTGAGGCCGAGCGCGGATCGGTTCTGCACGCGGTGCGGTTCACGTCCGCCGGCGGCGGGACAGCCCGTGCCACTGCAGCAGCCAAGGGCAGCCTGAGCTCCAGGCTTCCTGCCCCCTGTTGTTCCTGCCTGTCTTTCCCATAAGCACTGTTTTCAGCTGGGGTCCTGTTTTTGTTGTCATTTAAAGATGTAATTTGGAACATTAACTTCAGCAAGCTGAAATTATTTCCTTTTGCCCCCTGACTGAGAAGGTTTATAAATATCGAGTTACACAGGAAGCAAATTCTCTCGTTATCAGATTGTTCTGTAGTCACTTTTCTTTTCCTCAAAAGCATAATGGCGAACTTTATCAGTGCTCAGTCATTTGTTTCCTATTAAACACAAGCAATTAAGATACTGGTCGGCTCACTGGGAAGAGTTACTGACCTGTTTTGTCTGTAAACCTAGCTTTAAATTAGGAGACACCTGAAACTGGTAGGAAGTGAGTTATTAGTCGGGTTCAAGTTCCGTAAGCACAGATTGCCGTTTCCCAGCGGGATGCGGTAAATAGCCGTCACCCAAATAATATTAATTACATTATCTCTCAGAGCGGTCCCAAGAGGTGCAAAAATAGCACATGTGCTGCTTGGGCTTGGATGCTCAGGCACGGAGATCGGTGTTTGCTGCCGCGTTGCTTTGCACGGTGAGGAGCTTGCTGCGTCGCTGGGGGAGCTGCGGGAGATAAGGAGGCCTGGGTTTGCTGTGAATGGCTTGAGGCTTTCCTCTCGTGAGTTTAAAAATCAGAATGCTCTGTAAGTAATAACTGAATTTCTTTTTTATACCTTGACACCCTGAAAGGAGTGACAATAGCAACCCAAAAGAAGAATTTTTATAGAACACCTGAGCAGAAAATGTTTTTGGCCGCTGAGACTGTGTCTTCCTGTAGGTCTGTTCAGCTCCAAGCTGACGCTTAGTGCCACACAAGCAGTAGAGATACTTCTTTTGTCAGAATCATGCTCTGTGCGACCGACTTCACAGCTGGTTGTGCCACTGGCCTCACAATGGTGCACTGCCCTGTGCGACCCACACTGTCGCAGGTGGCCTGGGCTGCACCCTGACTGCTGCCCTTTCCGAAACATCAAGCTATTAATTTTATTAATTTTATTAATTTTGCTCAGTGGGTGGGAGATGGGCCCCGGGGCCCACGGGGACAGCTGACTCTCTGGGCAGGTCAAACTGCTCTCACACCAGGACTTGCTCTGCAGCGTGTCAGGCAAACTGGATCTGCTGGGCCTGATGTCCCCCTTAGCCCTTTAGGACCACATTAAGTCTTCGGGGAAACTGTTTTAGCCCCACAGATCCAGCAGCCTTTCTGCCGTAGGTATTGAGTGGCAGAAGCGAGAGGCAGGCAAATCTACAGTTTGGTTGTGGCTTGTCGCTAACTTCTCCGTTGTTAATTGAAGCTCAGCAAGTCAGATTCACGCGGGATGTAGGTGCACCAGCCTTGGAGCTAGAATTGACTCTGACCTGATAATCAGGCTTTTCTGTCAGGGCTAGAAAAACATGAACCTGGTGGTTTGTTAGGGACATGCTGGCAGACACTTAAAGACAGCAATACTGAATGCACCATTATAATTAGCTCAGTCAAAGACTGAGCACATAGATTTACTTGAAAACTAGTGTGTCTGTTCCCTGGTCGACGTGACCTCTGTGGAAGTACACTGCTGAAAGAGTATTGAAACTTTAGTCTTCTAACACAATGTTACACATCTTTGTTGACAGTGTTACCTATTACCACTATTAATTAAAGATATCAGCATGTACCATAATGAGGGGAATGACTTATGGCGTAAGAAGTCACTTTATGGCTCTCAGAAACCGACTGCTAGGTTGATACTGCATTTTTTAAAATTCAGAAAGTGCTTTTTCCTTGTTCACCTAACTTAAATTGAACACCAGAGAGGTTCACGTATATTCAGAAGAACAGGGAAGATGTGCCCTTCGGCCTGTTTCGCAACAGCTCGAAACTAACATAACCGCCTTGACACAAAGGGAAGCTTTCATCCTTGTCCTACCGAAATCTGAATTGAAATGAGATTGAGCAACAAGAAGAAAATTAGTAAGTAGATTTCATACTTAACTGTGAAAGACGTTGTTTCACTATCAAAGTGTTAGCCAGCTTTGGGAATTGTCACTAACTGGATAAAAACGGTCCCCTCGTATTTCCTGGTTTCGGTATTCCTCCCGCGATAACACTTTCCACTCAAAGACGCATTGCTGGACAGGGGTTGTACAGGACAATGAAAGAGGAACTTTTTTTCTGGAGAGGGAAAGTGTAAAGAAAAAATTTGCTTTTTATAACATGTTTTGATATATTTTTTTTCTGTTGGTCTCAATTTTTCTTAAAAACAGGAAGAAACAAGCTCAGACTGATTTTTATAGTGCAACTCACACTCCTCCAATTTATTTTTTTTAATGCTTGTTATATTCAAAGATCTGGATATGATTTTTTTTTTTAAATATAAGAAAATCATTCTTTCCAAAGTGAGCAGGATAACCTGTGGCTGCTTGACTGGGCCCAGAAGGTTCTGTTTTATGCTGGAGTCAGCAGCAGTTTCCTACAGTGACTTTGTTTGGCCCGCGCTGCTCGCTGCTCTGACGGGCTGAGGCTGGCAACAATCTCAGCTCCAGCCATCAAAACATTCCTTTGTGGCCAAGCGCCCTTCTGCTTTCTCTGAAATATCTGGTGTCAGTTTTAACAAGAGGGGAAACAGACGTTCGTCACCATTAATTCATCGGACAATTAAGCTGGTGATCTCTGACCTCCTGCCATTATTGGCTTTCAGAGCCAGGGTAAAGACCCCGCAGATATCTGTTCTCTGTCATTCCATGCGAGCTGCCCTCGTATTTTATTTACTCAAAGGCTTAGCTTTTGCCCACCACCAGCCAAATGTATATGCTTCATAATAAAAATTGCTAATAAGCTGTCCCAGACAGTGACATTAATCTCCCAGCGAGGATAACAGCAAGCAAAGGGAACAGCTGGCTGTCAGGAAAGCATGTGGGTGGGAATTATACGTTTATTTAGATTTATGTATTTATTAGAAGTGTCTGTCCCTGGCTGCAGCTGCTTTGGGTGCGTTGGGCTAGCTTGGGCATCCAGCGCCGCTCAGAACCAGTCAGGCCTTCACACCAGCGGCGTGGGTGATGTGGGATCGCTGCATGGTGATGCTTTCTTTTTCTTCCTGGAAGAAGATCTTCCAGGCCATGGCAGTGTCGGGTTTGCTCTCTCCTGGCCTCCTTGGTGGTAGGATCATTGTTTGTCGTCGCCCGTTTCCATGCTGCTCCTGGGGACCGTTGGCCCAAATCAATACCTTGTTTTCATTCTGGCCCCAGGGCTGCGGGGAGAGCGAGTGGAAGCGCAGGACTTTGTGAGCAACAAGGAAATAGTTAATCCATTCCTGGCACAAAGCTGCTGTTCTGTGTGTGTGAAGATGGTGCTTCCCACCGCCAGCTCTTGGGGTGGGTGGGTGGGAGAGGCGAGACAGGAGTGGGCCAGCTGCTTGCATCATCTGACGCTTACGCCACGCAACCTTCAAGCCTCACTTTTCAGTCGCTGCTTTTGAAGCACTTCATTAGCTAACCAGAGGAACCCTCTCCTTTGCTTTACGACCAGTTTCCTCTTTTTTGTCTTCTACCTCCTGATTTTCTCTTTTCATTTCTGCTTCTTTTGTTGAGTCCTTCAACCGGTAGCTATAGTAACACCCGTGAATAAGTGACTGTAGTAGACTGCTGCCACCCGCTCCCCTCGGTAAAGCTCTGCCGGGCTTTCACACGCCTGCAGTGGCTTGGCACCCTCCCTTCTAGGGGTTTCTCCGAACAACAGGGACCATCTTAGCTTGGGAGCCGGCTCCATCCTGCTTGCTATTTGCAGCTGCAACCCGCAATATCTTGTGGCAGAAGGAATGAGTCACTGGCAGAGCAATCTGTTACATCAGATAATCAGAGATTACCTCCATTAACCTGAATCCCTTCTGTAACCTTTTACAGTAATGATCCTAAATGCTGACGCGTACGGTTGTGTTACCGTCACGTCTTGGGCTGTCAGTGATTTTTGAGCACAATGTTTTCGATGGTTTCGAGGGTGATTTAGCAGGGTGTGACAGCAAGATCTGTGGAAAGGAGCTGTTGGTACGTTGTTGCTGGACAAGAAGATAGGGCCAAAGCCAGACTTTGTGGCTAAGAAAGGGGGAGAATTTAGGTGAAATGCAGAGTCAAGCCTCTCTGCTTGTTTTTGCCCCCAGTGTTTCCCTCCCCCTGTGATCTTAACCCTTCCATCCTCCTGGCAGCAGTGACACCACAAACTCCTGCAATGCCACAACCTCGGTCTCCCCTAAAGCTGTCAATGTCCGTTCACATCAGCCCTGTGCGCCCTCTTCCTCCCTTGCCTCGCTATCTACCAAGTCCTTTTTTCTTCCAAAGCCAAAGCATGTGCCAGCACCTTTTCCCCTCTGCCACTCGGTCACTGCAGCTGTAACCAGGCATCTTGGGATGGTTTCATCCTCCGCTCCACATTCCCTCTATGGAGCGTGTGAAGGCTTGTCATATACCTGGGGTTCAATTTATGCTTTATGCATACATCTATAGGTGAGATTCAGACTTGGTATTTAACCAAGGAGCTACAGCAAGATGGACAGGCTCATTATCTGGTTTTGTGGTAAAGAAAGATGTGGGTGATCCTGGTCTCAAACAGAAAGTAACCCAATCTAAGACATTACAATGCTGTACTATTCTTCCTGGCTGACTCTGGAAGCAAAAAGCTGATACTCCTTTAAAACAATTCTGGCAGTGTTCTCAGGAAGTTCCAAGCCTGATTTTAATAATTTTTAGCTTGTTTACATCAGCTATCTGAAAAGAGTTGAGAGAGAAGAGTGAATCCAGCTAGGAATCATTGAAGGATGCTTCTTGTGGCTGTTGGGTTGTCTTCCTGCACCACGAGACCAATGTAATGGTCCTCTAGACCACTGCAAAAATACAGAAACACCACAAGATAAATATGTACTGGAACCTCATCACACTTCCTTGGTGCCCTCCTTACTGAAGTGTCCACATCAGCACCTTTGCTGGGCTGGGATCTCTGGTGGGATTAAACGTGGGAGGAGAGGCTGTGATCACGCAGTGATTCGGTAGAGTGTTTGTACACACAGGCAGCATAAAGGGGCTGCAGAGCTGCTTCGATTCTGTATAGCTGAGAGCTGTGTGCTGTGTCTCTGAACATTGGGAACCTGCCAGAGAGCAGGACCGAGCGTTCAAGTGGACTGTCTAGATGGTTCAGGGACTCACTCTTCTGCCTCCTTCATGGAGACCCTATGCTGTTTCTTTCTTGCTTTTCTGGTGGCTCCTTTCCTGACTCAGGCATAAACCATCTAAACTGAAAGAGTGTGCTGTTATTTATTTACTGAAAGCAGAAGACGTCTGGATTTCTGGGTTCTTATCAGAGCATCTCAAAAACTTTACCAATTCTACCAATTAGGTGGAACTAATAAATCAGTCAGACCTAATAAAATAGCCTGATTCAAATAATTAATTTTTCTTGATGTTTACTAAAATTCTTTTCCTTAGCTCTGTTGGTAAGTTTATTTAGATGAGGGCAAAAGAACAGAAAAGAACATACTTCTCAGAGCTTGGCTACAGACTGCTGATAGGAACACCCTTGAATTCTCACCTCCCATCCAGCTGGATCTCCTCCCTGCAGTTCAGAAATACTCCTTATAAAACTCATATGTCAGGAACACAGAGGCTAAACTCTTTTTTTAGAGACTGCAGAACTATTTGCAGGAGAAAAAGCCCACACAGCTCTTTGACAGGGACAGAGCGAACCCACATCTTTCCCTGCTCAGGGCTGGGTTTGTGCATGTTCTCCCTCTAGAACTGGCACTGGAGTTTTCAGAAGAGCTGAGCCCCATATATTTGCTTGTACCAGAAGCAGGTTTCCTTGTGTGTTCCTTCTGCCTGTCTTGTGCTGCCCTTGTGTCACTAAACATCAGAATTGCACGATGCGGAGCAGCAAATTGGCAGAGCTACCTTAGAGTTCTAGTCATTTCTCTTGATGTCTAACTAGGACCTACAAGTCTCTTCAAGGTATTTTGGCTTTAGAGGGCAGCCATAAGGATATTTGGGTTGCTTGAGGAACACCACTGAATCCAGGAGCACTACACGTGTCCCTGGGCAAACTACATGGGCAATGGGCAGTACATGGACTATATGTGGGTGAAGAGTTGCATTTGCGGATTTGGGTTTGGAGACGTTGGTTAGCAGTTTGCATACGTGTTGCTAAAACAGGGTAATAAATACATAGAACAGGTCATAAGTTTAAAAAGCCTTTGCTTAAAGAGGAGTTCCTTCCTGGAAAGATGTTATCAAGCCCTATTCAAGCAGGATTTCTGGAGCAGGGGTTTGCGTTCTTTCTTTGGAAGAATGGGAAGCAGGTCTCCTACAGTCAACGTAAATGGCAGCTGTGCAAACTAACTTCAGGGAACCAGTAAGGAATATGGGAATTTAGATTCACTTGAAAACTGAAATATGGAGAGGCCACATTCCTTGTTTAATTCATGTGTGCTTCGAAACATGTGATAGTTGAGAACATTTCTGACAAAAGGATCTTCTCTGAGAATTAAGTTTTGTCAAAAATGAAAGGGTTTGCAGGAAAGTGCTTAAAAGAAGAAAGGATTTGCTTTTTCTAGCTTCTTTCTGACAATATAGAAACATCATTTTAACAAAGTAAAGAACGTCAATGTGCCATACTCGTTTTGTTCCGATGATATATCTTAATACTCTATTTGATATGTTCTATGATAATGTTTTGACGTTGGAGAGCTGAGATGACTCAAATGTTATCAAAATGAAATGGTTTAATGTCTTTAAATCAGAATTTTCCAGAACCTTGAAATACTGACTTTCAGCTCCAGTTTGAAGGAGAACTCTACTGAGATATGGAATCATAGAATCATAGAATAGTTAGGGTTGGAAGGAACCTTTAAAGGTCATCTAGTCCAGTCTCCAGTATTTAGCATTTGTAGCAGAGGGATAACCTTCTCTCTCTGTTCAAAAGGCTGGTAATCATTGATACTGAAGTGTTACAGACAGATATTTTGTTACCTACATAAAATGGACAAAATCTTTTAATAGGCCTCAGGTTCAGACAGCCTAGCTTCTGCATGTTCCTCCAAGAGACCTTACAGGTCCAGAAAAGCTTCCAAAGGAGCACAGTGGCTCCAGATTCACTTGTCTTTCTGCTCTTGTTGCCAGCGTCAATGTCAGATACTATCCAGGCACCTTTCAATTTGAAGCCAGCAACTCAGTCCATCTCAACCGCCTGTTGAACCACCCAGTACATGGTAACACATTCTGAACTTAACTGAACTGCCTGAATTTGTGCCACTAGCCTAGTTTACTCCGAGGTCAAGAATAAGAGGTTAAAATTTTGGGCTGTGCTTAATTTTGCTATTTTAGATGGTAGCTGGTTTTATTTTTATAAGATTTACTGTTTGGGTTTTTTCAGTAGATTGTAAATCTTCACTATACTTTGTATCTTCTGGATTATTTTTGTTTGTGGCACAAGAGCCAGTGATCTCTTTTTGCTCATTCATTAGCCGCAGATGAACACAATATGGTTAAAATACAAGGCATAAAAGAGAGAGAGACCATAATAGACAAAACTAAAGGTGCTTATGCAAGAGAAAATGAAACAACTCCCTGTTAGCATGCATAGCAGTGAAACGTATGCCCAGCATATGTGAATTGGCCAACAAAACCCAAAGATAGCTTGTTGATATCATCTCAAATGTGCATGGAAAATACCCAATGGAGCATGTAGACAGACTTGTATGGAGAGTGCTACAATTTGGGATGCCCATTAGAGACCAACAGAAAAAGTTAAAGGCAGGTTTTTTCAGTTTAGTTAAGATCCTTTCACTATGCCCTGACTAGACATAAAGGTAGCTTATTGTCCTGACTTTGGCTAGAATGGAGTTCATTTTCACCTAAGCTGGGAGAGGAACTGGAGCTGGTGGCACCTGTGACTGGAGGCACAGCTGGGATAGTTTAGTAATTAGTGAACAGCTGGGATAGTTTACCCAAATTAGTCCGAGGGCTGTTCCGTCCCATGGGACTCATGCTCAGTACATCAGTGAGGAGGGTGGTGAGAGGAGTCTTCTGCTACTTGGAAGGGTGCTGGGCATCAGGATCCACTGTGAGGTATTGTACTATAAATTATATACATCAGTATTTTGTTTGTTTGTTTTCCATCTCTGTTTTGTTTTCTTCTGTTATTCTCTTAAACTTTTTTTTAATCTCAACCTACAAGTTTTGCCATCTTTTCTTTACCAATTCTCCTCCCTGTCACGCTGGAGGGTAGGGGGACTGAGAAAGAGACTGCGTAGCTTGGCCTCGAGCAGGGCTAAACTACGACACTTACGTAAAGGCTTCTTCATATTCCTAGAGTGGTACCAAAGTGGCCCTGACATATGATAGTCCAGCCTTGAGGATCAGTCTTTAAAGACTAATCCCAACTTCTTCTGGCCCTTTAGGGCAGTGGATGTTATTAAAGCATATTGTTAACATGTAAATTGTTATTGATGTATAAAATGTGCTGTTAAAGTCAAGTTTCAGTCACTTGTTGGTATTTACAGTTCTGCTTGACCTCTTCTTCATGTAATAGGTAGATATTCCTGCAATAAATACTTGTTTATATGAACAGTGACTTCTGTATGCCAACATTAAGAGGATTTTACATGCCAGTTGTATACAAAATGTTTTGCCCTCTGGTCTTCTGATAACCAGATTGCAAAGCCAGCCTGACTCTGCTGGGGGGAAGCTTGCATTTTTGCTTATGGAATTCCCATTTCTGTTCTTCTGAAGGCTTAAACATGAAATACATCTGCTGTTCGTTTCCAAAAAGCAATGGGATGGTTTACACAGCAGTTGTCAGGCTTATGTATTTGTAGCAACATGCAGAGGATTTATGTGCAAACAGGCCATGACAGCAGGGAAGATGGACATGAAGCCGTTATCACGGTCTGTGACCATTCAGTCGCATTCATCAAAAAAGGCTGCAGGAGATAAAGACAGATTAGCATTGATAAGAGGAGCTATGTAGCGTGCTTCTCTTTTGAGGGCGTGTTGTGGACTTTTGTGGTATCTTATAAATGAGAGCCTCTAAAGACTAGTTCGCAGAGACATGGCGTCCCCATGGAATGTGGACACCGACCTGCTTTTGAAAATCCAGCCCTCGTACTCTTCTGTGGGGTGATGTAGAAGGAGATTTGTAAAGAGCTTCCTTGTGGTCTTGTAAATGCTTGTTTTAAGCACAGGTTAGTCAGGAGTAATGGAGTTCCTGTTTTTTTTTTCTGCTTTCCCCGATGAGAAGGGGAGGATGAAGGGCAGAGAGCAAGTAGTGTCTCTCATTCTTTGAAAACAAACTGATTTTATTTGCTAGTACAGCTGAGCACAGGTGGGTCTCATGTGAAAGAAGAATGGTGAAGCTGGGTGAACTTCCACATGAAGCAGGTCTAAGAAGGGTGGAACTGTTTGCCTTAGAGCCTAGATGTGTTGCATGTGAGAAATGAGAAATTCTTAAGGGAAAATGATGGGCTGATAAGTTTGATTCACGCTGTCTCATTAGGAAGAGGCACTCCAGGAAAATAGCGGTTTAAAATTGGTATTTTTTTCCCATCACAAATACATGGTTAATGTCTGGGACTCACACTGAGATGAGGTAAAAAGGCATTCAACAGTCCAGGGCTTTTACCAGGAGCATAAGAACAGCCTGAATTTAAGTAGCATAGGTTCTGAAAAAGAAGAAGAAATTTTTGGAAGCAATATACGTTCATGTTTTGTTAGCCATATCTAATTAATAGAGTATGGGAGAAAGTTCTTCTTTCCAAATACTTTAGAAATGGCTTTCTAAGATATTCCTCTGAAAGATTTTCCTCTGTGGTCCATCTTGTACTAGACAGACCATTCTTCTAATCTGTTATGGCAATTCCATATATACGATATGGCTGCGTACGCTTTAGTGAGAGAGAGTGAGTAAAGGAAGGCTGGCAAGAGGAAGAGGAGAAGAGATGTAAACCTCTTCTGAGTGGAAATAGGACAGTAAGCATGATTTTTGGGTACAATGTTTTTAGGGGTTTGTTTCACTGCTTTCACGTGCTGTGTAATCAAGGCCTTGCGGTTGGAGCGTACGGAGCTCTGTACTGGTTTTGGGAAGGACTTGGATGAGAGCCTAGCTACTGTTGCGAAATGGAAGACACAAACTGTAGTCGTCCTTCAGTGATCTGTGGATAGTTTACCTAAACTGTGGATTAACTGGATTGCAGTTGAAGGCAATGAAATGTCTGGCCGTCTTGGGTTAGACAAGCCTGGCAGAGCCGGGTGTGATGCAGGCTTATCAGCTTGGGCAAGAACAGAGCAGAAGTATGAAGCCAGCTTCGCCGTGCTTAAAAGCCACCTTGCGTGGTGGCCTGAGAGATGAAGAGAATATGCCACAGGCATGTTGCTGGGGTGAATTCATCCAGTGGTATGTTTAACTCTCTGTATGAAATATCTTTAATAAGCTGAGCAGGAGCATGGCTTGATCCTGTTGTTAGCAGGATTAACAGGCTCAAGGCCTTGGTTTCAGCTCCTTGCTCGGTCTCTCATTTCTCATGTCATTTTGGAAAGCCACTTAATATCTCACTGGCTTAACAATATGCGGGTACTTTCCTGCCTCTTCTCGGTGTTAGGAGAGTAAGTATATCCTGAATAAAGGAGGCAAAAAAAAGTAGACATCTTATCCTAAGGGTAGCTCCTGCTTGCAAATATTTTACGTGTGGTTATGTCTCTCTCCTTGCATGCAGAGATCAGAGCTAGGTTTGCCATCCGGCATCACAAGATGATGTGAAAAATGCCATTTATTTTTCAGTAGGTAGGATGTAGAGCAAGTGCTTTTTTTTTTTTTTTTTTTTTTTTTTTTTTTTTCCTGTAGGACTGGTTGACATGTTAGAGAATTAGCTTCAATCCCTGGTTTGCCAGTGCCGAGTTGTTCGGTGAATGCAAGGGAGAGGAGCTGAGATTTCATGCTGGGAGCTCACCTTTCGTCATCGTCAGCAAACCAAGATTTTAAAGCAGTCAGACCCTCCAACGCCACATGATGGAACTCGCATCTAAAACTTGACATGTCTGTCAAGTCTTGCTCTGAGAAGCTGCCTTGAAGATTGCACATCCAGAGCAGACAGGGCAAAGGCAGCAATCAAGGCAATGTGTGAAAAGCTTCCCTTTGCAACCTGCACAATTACTGACCTATTCAGAGAAACCTCCCCTTTTAGCTTTTAGCTCTGCTAGACGATTTACCCCGTCTCAGCTGTCTCACTGCGTTATGTCCTTCAAACCCCCTGGAATTAACGGTTGGAGCTGGCAAACACTGCTGGCTCTGCAAGAAAAGCTGAGAGCGGAAAGGTCAGGTCGATTAAAGCGGTTGATCAGAATCTTTAACATAAAGACGTCACAGGCAAAACAGTAACGCTACTTCACGCTCAGCTAAGAGCAAATGATTCATCAGGCAAGGCTGCTTATTTTTGGAGGATGGCCACAAAAGACATGGGAACACGCTGGCTGTATTGATCACGGTTGTAACAGGGGACCACAGAGCCCTTCTCCAGTTTTGATGGAAATTTAATGTCAGAAGTACGTCATCCAATGTAAATATATCACTATGTATTTTACATTGAATGGATTTTAAAAACATTCTGGCCGAGCTTAGCAGAATCATTGCATCCCTGCACAAATCTCAGAGCTGTCATTTTGAGCAAAGGGCTATTTCGCAATGCTCTGCACAGCTTGGTGCTGCTAAAGATGCGACCATTTTGTGAGGACTTCTGCAAAGGCGGCTGGAGAAGCAGGTGCACTCAGGAATCCCCAGTGCTTTGGTCAAGAGGGTAGACCTTCAATGTATTTAAGGTGTACTAGTGTTGAGCAGATGCAGCCTAAAGGATGCTTTCATCTGGCTTACTCCCGCTGCCTCCTGTATCCAGAAATGACTGGAAATCCTGTTTTAGCATGGATTGCTGCCTGTCCCCTTACAGCACCCCTCTGTCCCTTGGTAAGAGCAGAGGGGGGTCTCTGCAGAGGGAGAGGCACGTGTTTGTAGGTGGAGGTGGGATATGCTGCTCTGGGAGCTGGCTGCCTGAGGAAGGGATCCAGAAATCCAAATTTGAACCCTGTGGCTGTCAAAGGGGAATCATTCTGTTCTGACACCAGCCCAGCTGTTTCCCTCCCTCCTTTCCCATCATTTCCCCAGGGCTAATAAATGTATACTTAATTCACTTCATTCCCATGGAGGTTTGGCTTCAAGGCACAGAACTTGAAGTTTACAAGATAAATGAGTGTGAGGGAAAACATGAAGCAGTAGTTCAGGGGAAAAAAAATGCAGCCAAAGAGAATGACTGGCGAGGAGAAGGAATCCCTGGAGCATCAGTCCCCAGAGGAGCGTGCGAAGAGAATGGGCAGAGAAGCGTAAGTGTGATGAAACATAAGGGCAGGAGCACCAAGGCATGTGCAGGATGGGCCCTGGAAGAGAAGGAGAAGAGGGGTGAGTGGAGGAGGCAGCCTGGCAAGCAGGAGCAGCTGTGCAGGATTCCAGGAGTGATGTTTCAGGGAGACAAAAGCTGATGGAGGACTCTTTGGGTTGCTGAATCCAACCCCTGCAGTTGCTGGTGTCCAGAGCAGAGCCATGTGCTCCAGGAAGGTTGATGAAAGGCCCATCACAGTGCCCACCCCAGGCCACAAAATGCTTCTCAGCACCTTGTAGCATACCCAAGAGCTTCAGCCTGTAAGACCAACAGTTATACACTGCAAGAGGGAGAGCAGGACAGCCTCTCTGATACCGTGGCTGGAGCGATGGGAGAGGAAATTACTTTAGCAGAAGTGTTTGGGATGCGCTGAAGAGGGAAGGTTGAAGCAGAGTTCATGATAGACCCAAAGGGTACATCTGAGTTGCATAACGCTGCGTAGTGGGGAGGCAGTCGCCGCTCTCTGTGCTTTGCTGGAGACTAATTCCTGGAAAAGGTAGCATAGCTCTACTCCTGATAGTCTAAATAAGCTGGTTCCTTTATGACTAGTGCAGATATCTCTGCTCTGCATTGCATAATGTAGACATACAATCAATTCCTGCCAATAAGGATTTTTAAATAATTCAAGGCGAGCTCTGCAGTAACAAAACCACTGGTCACCAAAAGCAAAGGAATAAAAGATGAGATGCAGAAGCAGCACTCCTGCGCCAAAGGTGCAATCAGAAACACCCCACAGAGAGCAATACTTCCCAGTTTTTTCCAAGGCTCGTGTTTTCTCTGTAATGGTCTGTGACCTTTTGAGTCAATCTCTCCTAATTTAGCCTGCAATATCATGTAGTACCCAACAGGCTCTCAGGCTGCAGTTGTGACTCTACCAGCCCCTCTACAGAATTAACTCAGCTCTGAGTTAGTCATCCGATGTGCCAGCGCATGTGAAATAGGCTCAAGTGAATCAGATTTTGTATGTGGGGACTGAATTGCAGTAAATAACAGTGACTGCGAGAATCTCGGTCTGCATCTGGGCTTTCACGTCCGGAGGGATGCTCTTTCTCCGTTGGCTGCCCAGCCTCTCGGAGCAACCACACCTCCTGCCCTCTGCGGTGATGCTGATATGGTGGTGTGAAAAATGTGGAGGCATAAAAGAGAAACCCAGGGGAGGGCTGGAGTGAAAAAGTGCCCAATTTTAGTGAAGGAAAAAAAAAAAAGATGAGAAAAATCTAAAAATGTCCTCTTAGGCTGAGCTGCTTCAGATCTGAGTGCCCATCTAGCAGACACTGGGGGAGAGCCCACACAGCCTGTCAGCCTGAATTAGACTTGTTTGGGCTGAAGGAGCCTAACCCCACAGGCACTGCATCATCTAGTGATGACGGAGCAAGATCCCAGCAAGAAGCAAAGTGAGGTGTGGTGGAAACGCTGCCTTTACTGGTTGGAGGCCAGTGTGGAAGGCGTTCCCCTTGCAAGCTCAGGTGTGGCATCCAGGGATGCCGGTGATGTCTGCAGTGAGGTACTTAGGAAGAGGCATTGATAAGGGAGATTCCTTAGCATGGAAAGGCCGAGGGTCTTGGACCTCATTCAGCCTGAGCTGGAGAAAGCCAGCTAGGTCATTCATCTTAAGGACAGTTCAGTTCAATAAATCTCAGGGAAGAGTGAGAAGGAAAAAAAAAAAAAAAAAAACAACCAAAAAGATATTTTTTTCTCATGAGGATATTACGTTAATTCTCTCCCACTGTTCTCCTGTGACCAGAGTCTGTACCATCAGTGGTAATGCCATGCTGGCAGTATATGTAATGTGAGGGGAGCGGGGCGAGAATTGAATTTTGGTTTTCAGTTTCCAGCCCTTCTTTTGGGATGGAATCAGGAGGATCCAGATTGAAAATATGTGAGCTGTAATGTTACAAGATTATTTGACTTGTGTGAAATGACTGTCAGTTGGGGCAGAGAAGTTATTGGAGATGTTCAGTTCAGCACTGTCATCTGAACTGGACCTGGTGGGCCACAGGCCTGAACTCCCAACTTTTAGCAAGCTTATCTTCTGTCAGGTGCAAGCCTGGTTGGACTTGACCATCTTGGAGGTCTTTTCCAACCTAAGAGTCTATAGTTCTTTGATTTACAGATTCTATGCCACCTCCTCGGCCTGTTTCAGCCCAGACAAGCTCAGACTTGATCTGTACACCTACCCACCTTAATTATTAATGATATCCATAAGAACTGTGACTGACCTGGTGAACTCTGGATCGGGCATAGTCCCCAAAACAATCTAATCCTGATATTTCTTCCTCTGCAGGGGGTGGAGGGAAACGCAAAGGCAAAAGCAAAAAGTGGAAGGAAATCTTGAAATTCCCTCACATCGGCCAGTGTGAAGATCTCCGAAGAA
The DNA here is from genome assembly GCA_009806455.1 of Tetrax tetrax. NCBI lineage: Eukaryota > Metazoa > Chordata > Aves > Otidiformes > Otididae > Tetrax > Tetrax tetrax. Next base: position 167,067 of record WHYT01016668.1, on the reverse strand, counting down.
CAATAGGTAAGAGCTTTTCCCTTCTTTGGAAGTATTGCATAAATAAAATGTGCTGTCAAAACCGGTTCAGCAGAACGGCATTAGAGGCATAAGAACCATTAAACACAACCAGGTTAGAGGTGGATATGCTATGCACGTAGCTCGTGTGATGCTGCCGTGCAAACTCAACGCTTTCTGGTTCCTAACAAGGCGCTGTGCCTCAGGTGGGAGGGACTGGCGTAGTGCACTTGTGAAGCAGGGCCTGGGGCCGGCAGCGGGCTCTGGGGTCCAAAGGAACTTCACGGTTGGACGATAACTGGTGTGCGGGACAGGTGCTTGGCCTGGTACCTACCAGGGCCAACGCGGCTGTAAAAGGGCATTCAGACATAAATCCCCTCATCACATCCTGCGTTCCCTTGTAGTAAGTAGCTCTTTATCAGGGAGGAAATGAGACTTGATGAAAGCAGAGAGACTGCTGATGTGGTTGAAGGTTAATATTAATTGTACTCTGGATGTGATGCTTGAAGCGACAGCCACTGCTCTCTGTCAGGCAGGTTTGCTCAGCAGTACCATCCTCTACTCAAACCACAATGCTACTTCATGTAGTTTTATTACAGAACATGTAAAACTTTTTTAAAATTACTTTGTTTTATTGTTGTGGGCCAAACATTGCTGATTTGGAAGGGAGCTTGCAGTGGCTGTTTCCGTAACACTTCCGTAACATTTCTCCTGCCAAAATTCAGCATCCTTTTGACTGTTGCCTTGTCAAACAAAGCTGGCAGCTATCTCCTTGTGGATTCTCCACTGGAAAGCCCGCTGTTACTGACCTCATCACAAGAGGTTAACCTCAGCGATTGAGGCCCCTTTTCTCCCCTACACTGACATAAAACCTAACCGCTGGCAATGAATGAATGAAAGGCAAGAAACTGTAACAGCTGAGATAACGGGCAGCGTGATTTGGTTAACTTGGGTGAACTCCTGGGGTCTGAGTGACAGTCCCCTGGCACTATTTGCATTCAAAATTCACAGCGTGTTTACACAGAGAAAATATGTGAAATGTTCTGAAACTCTTTTCATGGTGTCCATCAGTAAATTTTGCTTCCCTTATCTTCTGCTGTAGAGCTAAAAGAAGGTAAAGAAAGGAGGGGGAGGCAGGAAAGAGAGTAGGTTTTCACAGTATATGGCCACTGAACAGACAGACAAACCCTGGAACAATTTCTGAAGGTACAGAACCTGCTGGAAGCAAATCTGACTTAATATATTGTAATTTGCATGGGGAATTCTCACTGTTGTTCCATCAACCTTGGTTCCTATGGGAGAAAACTGCACCAGATAAAATGCTTGCTCATTACAAAGGTGTAATATCCTACAATGAGTAGTCTTAAAAATTTAGTCTGGCAATGATTTCTGCTTCTGAAATGCTGTGTCTGACTTTTTTTTTTTTTTTTTTTTTTTGGTTTTTTTTTGGTGTCAGCTTTGTCCTAAATGTCATTTGTTTTGCACTTTTTTTTTGTTTTGTTTTGGTTTTTTTTGTTTTCTTTTGTGAATGAATTTGTGAAGTAACAGGGCAAGAGCCCTTGTGATGCTCTTGGTGGATTTGGCTTCACTGCAAAGATTATCTGTTGACTGGGAATTTTAGCAACTGACTTTTACACAATGGGAAATAAGGTCCGAATCCTTGTTCTGTGACTCCAGTTTTTATTGAGTAGCTTTCCCGCTGAGCTGGATGAGATTACAGAAGGAATGAGGCATTGCTCAGCCCGGATAAGGCCATTTGTCCATGTTGGCACTACCATTTTTCAGTTAATCTAACTGAAGTTGAAACATCCAGCCAAACAGTCGCTGTTTATAAACTTCTCCTTGCTTGTACAAGGGATATGACACATCTTGGATGAGCCAATGAGCCAGATTCTCTGGGTCTGTAGCATTAAGTCATTTGTGTGGGTGAGGCTGGTCCAAGGTGCTCAGGATGAATCTGTTGCACGTGCAGATCCATTACGCTGGGCTCAGTGTGGCTCACAGACATCCAGGGACAAGTACCAATCATTGCAGTCTGGCCTTAAACTGCTGCTTCTGTAGAGGAAGAACAACTCCCTTTATTTTCTAGAAGTCCTTTGTAAGGATTTCAAGGCCAGCTTGGATGGGGCTCTGAGCAACCTGATCTGGTTGGAGATGTCCCTGCTCCTTGCATGGGGGTGGGACTGGATGGGCTTTGAAGGTCCCTTCCCACCCAAACCATTCTATGATGCTATGATCTCAGGATTTCAGGTGACAAGGTGTCTCCACAGGTGATTTTGTGAGGGAATGTACTGAAACATCTTTCTTGAATCGTCAGCTGAACCGCTCTGTGACTTGCAGGGGATCCAGCTGCTCAGTGTGTCTGCTCATCACTCCCCTAGCAACTTCTTAGCTGACTGGTCAGTGCCAATCAAATTTGATAACAAAAGAGAGACCTCAGAGAGGCTTTTTTCTCCAGTCTCTGTGGGTACAGGCAACCAGCAGAGAACAACTTTATACAAGGAAATGTATACATGTGTATTTGTATACAAATTCAATGTGTTTAGAGATCAAGACAAATACTGGTAGGTTCTGCTCATCACAGACCTCTTTGCTGTGTGTGAGCCTCCCAGCACTTTTGGTCAGACACAGTCTTGCCACTTTGCCACATATTAAAAAAAAAAAAAAAAAAAAAATCACACCGAATCTTGGAGGGTTGCAGGAACTGGAGGACCAAGCTTTTGAGGTTTTGTTGTACTCCTCTTTTCTGGATGCTTCCCAAGAGCCTGCGTGGAAAAGCTGGAGGCAGGGATGGGATGGACCTTTTGATTTAGAGCAGCCGTGGATTTCTGTGAAGAAAGGCACGGCTTAAATTCAAGCAGCCGTAAGCCATGGGTGGAAAATGCTGCTGTAACTGTGGCAATGCAGCCTACATGTGTATGTAGATGCCCACGTTTTGGTGTAAAAATGTCTGTGCTTTTGCACCCCACTAAGGTGTACTGAAAAGAGTCTGTGTCTTAAAAAAATATAACGTAGTGTGAGAAGAAATCTGTGAAAAACAGGAAGGCTGAAATAAACCAAGGGTCTGCGACCTGTGTTGACACAATTATGAGTCAGTTCATACCTTTTGGTTCCCTCTCTGTTTACAGGAGACTCTGTGTTTGACTATCCATCATCTGGTGTCTTACTGAAAGACTTGCTTAGTAAAGGCCTTTCCCCCCCCTCCTTCTTGTGCACAGAAACAAAAATCAAAACACCTGAGAGAAACACTTTTTTTAATAAACAAACACTGGAAACATCTTTATTAAAAGTACCATTTAGCCAAGGAGCTGGGGTTTTTTTTGCATTATGCTTTAAAGCAACTTCTTTTCTCCTTGTTTTTTGTCCAAAGTATGCAACACCTCTTGCAGGGGAATTCTGTTGTGTGCTAATTAAACGGGCAAGCGGAACCGCAGAGGTGTTCGGGGGGATGCTACACGAATGCCTTTACTGGTCTCAGAGAGGCTCATATATGTGCTATAAATGGCTAATGTACGTTTTTATTTGCAGCCCTCTTCCCAGCTGTATTTAATTGTATTAAACCAGCTAGCCTTTTCCAGGTTCATACTGGCATTAGTAGCCCTCTCCGTCGCCGAAAACCGGTGTTTGCGACACTGGTGACAATGACTCATGTGATGGATGCTGCTCGTAGATGGTGTTCTGCCGCCTTTCAAATTCACAGAGGATAGGTCAGCGAAAGAGATGTTTCAAGGGAAGGGGAAAAAATAGCACAGCTTTAAAAATTCCTGCGTTTGACAAACATGGTATGAAGACATGCCACAAGTTAGAGATACCCACTAGTTTAAAGGCCATCAGTAAACAAAAATACCAGAAAAAGTTGTAATTTTAAAGGCCAGAGTGTCTTTTTGATGATAAAAGATTCTGGATGTCTGTAAATATTTCTGAATGACGCAAAAGGTTCTGTTGGTTAAAAGTGTGGAATTTTTATTTATTTTGCCCAGACCCATTCTGTGCTTTTTTTTTTTTCTTCCATAAAAAAAACTGCTTAGGTGAAAGAGTTGATTATTCTGATCTTTGGCAAATTTTCTTTCGCGACTGTCCAAATGCTATATAATAAATCAAGATTTTATTTTATTTCCCCCCCCTAGATTGAAATTTGTGGGGGAACTGCCACAGAATGTGTCTGCTGTTTGTTGCATGAAGTGATTTGTTGCATTATTGCAGAAAACTTTTAACTCCTTCAGTAAAGCAGTTTCTGGTTATGTATTGTACTCAGGTAGGAGAACTCTGAAGATTTCTCCTGTTAAATACTTGCATTCAGTGAGATTTCAAAGTCAGAAAGATCAGCTTCATTAATATCAGTTTTGGTATAAAAAGAGAAAAAAAAATCCTCCCCATGCCATTTAACCTCTTATGTACATGTGCGTCCCATTTATCCCTGGTAAAAGTAGCTTGAGCTTCCAGTTCTGGCAGGTTCTTTTCAGTGTTGTTAAAAATAGCCTTCTGCGTGAGAAACACTTTGTAGAGGTGGTGAACAGAGTAAGTGGGACAGAATTGAAGCCATGGAGTTCACATGCTCACTTTTTACAAAAGCTGTCTCTTTTTTTCCCTCACTTTTTTTCTATTGTACTCTTTCAGACATGATCAAGACCTTCACCTCCATGATTTTTTTTATTTTTTTTTTTTTTCAGTCACTTTGGAATGTATCTGCCTGGAGGCATACTGATGGTTCAGGCTTTGCAATGGGCTTCAGACCTACCTAAATGAGGTTTTTTGAGCTGCCAGCCTGGGCACTGATAGCAATCAAGAAGGAGCAGTATGGACATCAGTGACAGAGATGCTTGAGTATTTATTCAGCTTCCCAGAAATGCTTTGCAGCCTGCACTGAGCTCCATCCTGTGGCAGAAAGACTGCTGCTATACTCCGGTTATCTCAGTTAAAGGTAGCTTGGGCACCTCTGCTCTGTGGTGCTGGGACATCTTTCATGGATTCCCACCAAGAGTTCTCAGGTTCCTTGGCCTCGCAGGTTTGCCAGCACTGCAGAGATAAACGCGTGGGTGAGGGGTCTTGGGAAAGAAAAGTGTGAGTTTCCAGGCTTACTCATGAGGCAAGCTGCCTCTGAGAGATCGAGTGATGACGTGGGATATCGATGTTCATCGTGGTATAATGTGTCTGTGTGGCACCTTGCCCTGCTTCAGCTGGGGACGGCGTCAGACCTGCAGGGTGTAGCTGCTTGGGGAACAGAGACGTAGACAAAGAAATACAGTGCGTGTGCAGGTCCCAGAATTGGAGACTGTGTGGTGGTGTCACTCATAAAGCTCTGGCACTGAAACAGGGGTAGAGAAGGCAGCAAAAGCCCGGTCTGATCAAAAACACGAAGAAGTCGCCAATTTTCTCTGCCAAAATCCTCAGTTCTGATGTTTACAGTGATTAAAAAGCAAGGTTTAGAAGTGTAATCCTGCAGCCAACAAACAGATCAAAGGAGAGTTGCCTCCCACTGTAAATAACTGAGCACAACTGGTTATAACTTCTGTGATTGTCTTACAGTATCGGTCTGAGTGCTGCGTCTAAGGCTGGTCTCCTGTTCTTGGCTAAAACTAGAGTTTGACTTTTTGAGAAATATATTTTTGTAGAAAGCATCAACTTTCCTTGGAAAACACCTTGCATTTTTATTGGAAATAGTTTTTCAACAAGTAGCGAGGATTCTGTGGCGTGAAATAACAGCAAGGGCGGTTGTCTCCTATTTTCTTTCCAAAAGCGGAGGCATACGGGTGGCTGTGTTGGGAGGATGCTGGTGGCGTGTGTGCGTACAGCCAGAGCTGAGTACTGAGCACAGGGCTCCTCAGCACCTCTGGGAGGCACTCACTAGGTTTTCTGCAAACCTGGGGAACTCCAGTCAGTACAGTAGAAAATACTTTCTAGTTAAAAAAAAAAAAAAAAAAACATACTATATCATTGTTATACTGTTCATTGAAATACGTTTGCAGGGAGTTCCTTTGAATTCAGTTGACAATAACAGATGAAGGGTTTCTTCAGCAGAGTTTTGCTCTGTAAAAAAATAAATTTTCCCACACCGATGCTTTTGGATAACTGCAGCATAAGGTGTGTGGTCGTGTGGACAGCCCTGTTGATGCTGGAGTAGCACCTGACAGGAGATCTCCCCCAATGAGTTGTGGTGGTTATCTGTGGGGTAAGTGCAGAAGGAGCACAGAGAGAGAGGAACCCACAAAGGGACTGAAAGCGAAATTGGAAGAACTACTGAAAGTTGCTGATGGGATTTATTGCTCCGGAAAAAGTTATGCAGATTTTTTTTGATAATGTTAATGCAGAAAAAAAACCCCTCTAACTGATTTATTTCTAAAGAAGAAACAAAGTCCTTCCCTTGACAGCTCCCACTCTGTATGCTTCCCTTCACCCTCACTTTCTTTTTTTCTTTCTTCTCCAGCAGACACAACTTTCCCCTCGCTTCCTTGAGCCAAAAGGTCTCTGTTGCTCCTTCAAAGTACAGCTTATGCAATCTTCCCAGCATCGACCTTGCCTTCAGCAGTACCCCCTAGTTTCTTGGATTTGACGTGCCGTCCCATATCATGAATACATCTAAATTAAATTACATATTCTTCAGGGGCAGGAGCTGGCTGCATGATAGAAACTGTTCCAGCACATGAAATGATACAGCTGACGTCAAAACCATATTGTTTGTTTACAAACCCACAGTTGGTTCAGTTCCTTTCTTTAAAATCCTTCAGATTCAACTGTGATTTTTATCATAAACATAGGTTTCTACTCTCTAATGATGGACAAACAGAGGAATGTGTGGTGCCCTTGCAAGATTAGCTGTATCCAGTTTATAGTGATGAGTGGAATTAAGAAGGGGTTTTTTTTTTTTTTTGTTTGTGTTTGGTTGTTTTTTTTTCCTTGCCATTTTTTTTTAATGCCATCACAGAAAGTATGTGAAAAACAAGCTGTTTTATGCATCTAGTGAGACTCAAGACTAACACAGGGAGAATGGGCTGCTTGCAGGCCGCTTGTACTTGACAGCTTCCAGGACGGGAAGGGGACGCAGGGGAAATGAGTTGAAATGATCTCAGCCCACATTCTATTTACAGAATTTATTTCACAAGACTTAATCCATTAAGTATTACCTTGGCAGTGGCAAACCAGAAAGAAACCAAGACAGACGCTGCTGTTCTCCATAAAGAACAGGCAGCAAATCCGCATCTCCTTACCAAACAGTGAGTCCACACTGGTTGTTGTTCACTAGAAAGCCTCCTAGGGAAGAAATATTATCACTAAACCTCTGTATTCTTATTTTGTGGCAAAAGATTGTATTTGGTGCAATAAATTAGTCCTTGCAAATTTAAGAAGAAAAAGAAATATGGCATGACACACTTGTAATAACTTCTGGAAATAATTCCAGGGATGTGCAGCAAAGGAATTAGAAGAAAATAGATCTTTTAGAAAGGTCCATTTCATCTCTTACTGAAAATAGAAGTAGATATTGTGAGCTGCAGGGTTTTTCATTATCTGATTAGGTAATAGGAGTCATTAAGGCTAATTAATACTTATGCAGTGATTTAGAATTGTAAAATGCTGTAGTAGCGCTCTCGGGTCCTGTTAAATAGTCGTACTTGGTTGTTAAGGAAATTTATTTCCAAACCAATTTAGCTTTTGCTGGATATGGGGAATGAGAGGTAGGGCTACATTTGTGCTGAAAGCTTTCTCTTCTCCCTGCTGAACTCACCTGTAACTTTGCTGCCAGGAGTGATGAGAAGGTGGCAGGGCAATGCAAGCCTCTGGTTTGGCTCCGTTCAGCTCTGCTGGAGTCAGTGAGAAAGTTTCCTTTAAATTAAATTGTACGGGAGCCCTCTTATAATGAGAAGAGAGAAAAAAAGAGAGAAAAGATCTACCAGGCTGACATCACAGGGATGCTGTGAACTGCACTTGTATGAAGAGCAGCCTGAAATCCTCACGTTTGGAGACGCGTTCAGGCTTTTAGGGAGGGATGGGATTCACCTGCGTTAATGCATGTCGAGAAAAATAACTCCCTTGGAATAGCTGGTAGAGGAAGTGTTATTTTGACTTGGTTTCTGCTCGTTATCACAGAGGCCTCTAGGATTGTGGCTGGGCTTTGGTTTAGGCTTTGCTAGAAACAATCATGCTAGAAGTACGGCATGCTGAAATGCTGCAGGTCAGTGTAGATGAAGATAAGAGACTGAGCCCTTGGTTGAAATATTTGGTAACAAAAGATGGCTTTTTGAATGAAATGCGTGTAGTAGGAAAGTGGAGTAGTTATGTTGGGTTTCACGTTTTAACTAGACTTTTTCTGGTTTAGTTCTTCCTTCTGCACCCTTCTTTGGTGCAATAGGGGCAGGAGAAAAAGAAATATCCTGTTCTTTACTTAAAACCAGAAAATAAGTGTTAGTCTTTATTCATATGAAAGTCTCCCAAAGTCCATAAAATATTTTGAGTGAAGCAAAATTAAGATTTATATATATATATGTGCTATCTCTAATATCTGAAAAATATAAGAGCAATCTTGTACTTTTTTTTTTTTTCAACTTTATTTCTATCTTTGTAGCACTTTTACTGAAGTACTCTGCCACAAAGTGTATTTCTTTGGCACAAGGTGTGCTTCTGCCTTCGTTGTGAAGGGTGCTGTGTGATCTGGGTGCTTCAGCTCTGCTGGTTTAGTTATCTTTTCCTGACAGTGTAAATGGACAATAAAATGAATGTAAATACAATATTTCAGTTTTACACATAATATAAGGCACTGAAAATTATTGTACGGGTGAACAACGTTGGGATTCATACTCCTTGTAAATCAATGTCTGAGGTGAGAATCCAGATAAAGTGCCTTGGTGCAAATCTGTCCATTATTATCCCAGTGCTCCTGATTTCTAGCTTTCAAGAAAAAAAAAAAGTTGAGAGATTTTGGGATAATCCCACACATAACTTTTAAGCCATAGTGTGGGGGAATTCACATGGGAAATGTTAAAAGCTTGCTTGATTTTTTTTTTTTTTTTTTTTTTTTTTTTTTTTTTTTTTTTTTTTTTTTTTGTTGAAGAACTCCCTGTTGTCCTGGAATTGGTAAAGTTCAGTGTAAAAATGGCTCAACAAAAAGTCTGAACTCTTTTAATCCTTAAAAAATATGTTATGGTGCAAGACATTTAAGTCACAATTAAATTTAGTGTATTAAGTTTTTACCTTTTCAGAGGAATATTAATTCCAAAAGATGGGAAGTCTCTGTGGTATTAAATGACCTGTAAAAATATAATCTGTGTAAAATTACCAACTTCTATGCACCTGCCAAATTCACCATCCTCCTTGAGCACAGTGGCACCTTAAGGGTCTCTTCACATCATGCTGATTTTCTGAGCTCTCACTTGGACGAGTTTGGACAAGGCAGTGTTGGCAGATTGGTGAAGGCTGTTCTCGTGAGCTACAGGACCTGGCTCAACTACATATAAGTATTTGCAATGTTGAAACAGCCCTCTATAAGTAAGTGCTTTCAGACTTTCATAACTCCTGGTTGAAAATATTTTTGGCATTTGTAAACATGGGTTATGGAGAAAAAATGAGTTTGAGCACTGGAAGAATTTGGTGTAAGTCACTTCAGAAATATTCTAATCAGTCCAAACAAACAATATTCAGCGCTTGAGTATCACGTTTATCGCGTTTGACCTTTTGGCATAGATATAGTTTGTCTCATGAGTAGTGACGTCAGCACGCTGAGTCTCAAGTGAGGTCTAAGAAGTATGTAAAGACACCTTACGAAGGTACAACACTGACTCTAAAACACAAAAGAGAGAAACCTATGGTGGGGTACTTCCTGGATATCATGGAATATTGGATTTAATGTAGCGAAGTTTGACATATTAATGGTGATCAGCTCTCCAACAGTCAAAGCCAACAGGCAGCCGTGCCACTTCAAGCAAGATTCTTTTCAGATCTCTGGTTGAACTTGCTAAGCCTGAGCAAGAGTAACTAGGTGGGATATATTTGAAAAGACCTCTGTGCTGGTGACAGGTTGGGCCCCACATCGGGGGAAGGTTCCTGGGGTGGGAATGGGCCAGCACTGTTAGCTCCTGGAAGCCTCTGCGCGTCCCAGGTCTGTGCACAAGGAGGATGGAGAATGGAAGACAGGAGAGCAGATGACTGTAGGTGAATAAGGGCACATCCCCTTTGCATAGTCAGTGGGACTATTCCTGAGGCTTCTACTGGTTGGGAGAGGAGAAAAAAAAGCCAGCATGAAAAGAGCAGCTATTCAGCAACCCTTGTGTTGGGAGTGGACCTCATGACTGTCCTTAGCGCCACAGAGGCTTTCTTCCTCCAAGGTAGAGACTCTTTCCTTCTGGGTCTGCTTTCATCCCTACCCAGGAGACTGTGGGTGTCCATGGGGCGCCATAACCTCATTATCTTGGGGGGGAGAGGGGGAAGTTCTAAAAATATTGTCTGTGCCGGTATTGTCTATGCCAATGTGACTATGAATCAGTGGTCAGTGCTGCGAGGGAGAACTGCAGCCTTTTCTCCCTGTTCTTTGCCGTGGACAACCCCTAGTCCTATGACTAGGACTGATGTCTGCTTTAGAATCTACTTCAAAGTGTCCTCGGGGGCCAGAGCCTTTGTTATGAGCTGAAAATCGACTTGTTTAGGTAAGATCTTAAGGAGTAGAAGGTGACAATGCAAAGTTTCAAACTCTGCAGCAGAGCTGCCAAGGCAAAGGTCACACAAGGTTGTGGTCACTCCCACTGCATGCTGGAATGGGCTGCGTGCGTTAGTACAGACTGGGATTACAACAGGGCCAGTGCAGCGAAGAGCAAGATGGGGATCCACCCTTTAGCCCTGCGGTTTTCACAAGTTTTCTGGCACTGGCCTCTGTTCCAAATCCTAAAGGAGCTCTGATGGAGACCTGCCATCCTGGTTCGAAAAAAGGGATAGGATTTTATTCTCAATAGCACCGTTGAACTACATATGGTGGTTGATGGTTACTTTCCATCAATTACAAGTGAGCACCTGTGGAATACCTGAAATCCATAAGGAGCTCCATAAGTGCTCACTGTAACTCATAGCTCACTGTAACTCATAGCATAGCACTGTAACTCATATCCATAGCATAGGATATTCCTTTATTTTCTCTTTTCTCATATTATATGAGACCAGTTGAAAGCCTATCCTTCTCCCTCTTCAAGGAGAGATGATGTTTTTTGCCTAAGCCCCAGTGATTTTAGCCTTCTGTCACACTAGTTGCTGGGGAGTGATGATGCAAAACCATCTCTCCCAAAAAGCCTTTCTCCTGTGTGCAAATTAGCTGATAGCTTCCTTCTACTGATGCAAGTCAAACCAATGTTTTAGCTGGCAGAATTATGTGGTAGTCTGCCTCATCTGGTGGTTGTTTGTTTTTTTTGGTTTGGGTTTTTTTGTTGTTTTTTTTTGTTTTTTCCCTCCCATCAGCAAACTCGTATTTCCCTAAGTCCCCAGATCTGGCAGTTTTCCAGGGTTTCCCTTTTTGGTAGGCAGCAATAATGAAGGGAATCTCATCTTGCTGCCAGCTCACCCACTTACAACGTGCATTGGGGAGGCATTGGAAACCCTCTCATTTGACTGTCTCGGAGCAGAGGAGGCACTGGGAGTTCAGCTGGAGGCTCTGCCTGAGAGATATGGATCATCAATGCTTGAATTAGAGAGCAAATACACCCCTTTGCTTTTCTTCCTCCCTTTTTCCCCTTCATTTACGTGACTTTAAGTCCTGGTGACAGGTAATGCCCTTGAGAGGAAAATGTGTTTATCTCCCAGACAGGTGCAGTCTGATTTCCCTCGCTCTGCCCTGGTCCTTTCCAGGGTGAAGGAACAACAGCGGGAGACAGAAGATTTCAGCGCTGATGATCGCTCGCTCTTGGCTGGCTCTGCCAGCCTGGATGCCAGTTGTGGTGGTGGGTTTTGCGTAGCTGTGGCTCTGATACCAGTTTAGCTTGCCAACTGCCAGCATAAGCTGTGTAGCTTGCGACTCCACAAATGCCGTGTCGGCATCTGTTTCTCATCCTACAGCCTTTTAAATAATGCACATTTCCAGCTGTCTTCTTCCTTCCCAATTTCAAAGCGCAGTTTGTTGGTTTCACGTGTTGCTCGGAGATGCGTTTCTGGGCTGTCCGGTCCGTGTGCAAGGCAAAGCTGGTCAGGAGGCTGCAAGATCTTGACACGAGCTGTCCATGTCCTCATCCTCCAGCACGATCGTGTGTCAAAGCTGAGGAAATCATCAACTGTGAGGAATCCTACAGCTCGTGGAATGTGTTAATTAAACAAGTGTCTCTGGAAGAGGTAAAATGATAGAGGACCTCTGAAGATAACTTGGCAACTCTCTAGTACAGTGTTCACAGCTTTGAGTCTTTCAGAAAAAAAAAAAAAAAACTGAACACCCTTTTATAAAGGGTTTTTTAAAGCCTTACTTTCCAGTACAAATGCAATTGAAGAACACTGTGAAGGCCGTGGAATCATGCTGCTCACAAGCAGAGGGAAGATTAAATTCCAGTGCTTTGTTTGGGGTAAATTGCTGACCTTTGTATTCAGCATTAAAGCCATCTGGAGGAAACCATTCCTAGCATACAGCAAGATGAGTTTCTTTTGCTGGATTCTGTACAGTGTAACAGGTTAATATGAATATAACAGGAAACAAGAAAAATTGAGAGCGTAATTCATTTTGAATGGTGTGATGTAAGAGGTGATTCCTGTTAAGGAGCTAGAAGGCAAAGGAATCAGTATTAAATATTTTAAGTGAACTCTTGGAACAATCCCTTAATGGAGTTTTTGTCTCCCCCACCATCCCTTTTTGATTGTAAGATACAAGTTTTCTGCTTGTCCTCTCTTTTTTTTTTTTTTTTTTTTTTTTTTTTTTTTTTTTTTTTTTTTTTTTTTTAATTTATAGACTTTAAAACCTTAATCAGAACAATTTTACTTATCAGGTTATAAAAATCCTCTATCTTCTGTCCCACAAAGTCAATAACTTTGTTTCTTCATCTCAGTAACAGTTCCCCAATCTACTTTCTGCACAGATTTATTCAGTATCAGTACGATTTCTACCCACTGAGTCAATGTCTCAAGGCACAACCTCTTCCTGTTGTGCTACAACTAAGCATTTCCTATAGTAGCCTTATAATTTCCCAAATTCCTCCTCCCCCTTCAGAGCCTGGGAAAGCAGATGGACCCTACAGCGTGACCTGGAGATTACAAAATCCAGGCTGTTAGAGCTGAAGTGGGGAAGTGCATTCCGGAGGAGACAACCCTTCCACCAGAAGTGTTTGCAGCTCGGGCTGCTCTCCAGCCCACGCCGCTGAGCTGATATGGAGCTCTTCAAGTGATTGCAAGTGACATGGCCTGGGGCAACGGAGACAGCAGATGTCTGGTATTTAGGTTGTTCCGGCTCGATGTTTTCCACTCGAGCTGGAACTCAACTGCTAGCTAATGACAGTCACGGGAACCCTGTGCGGCACACGTCTCGAACAAGGCGCCCGGGAAGAAAAATCCATTGAGAAACGTCATGCTGCTCTCAGTCATTTGAAAGGGGAGATGGTGTGCGGGGAGCAGGCAGAAGCATGAATCACCGTAGAGAGGTCCATATTCAAATGTCAAGCCCACAGTTTTCTCATCATAAGGAGAAAACTGCTTGGCAAATCCACGCCAGCCCTGAACCTCAATGACAAAACAGCCCCCTTCAATTTGGCCTGTAATAAATGCTGACTTTTTCATTATGCTTAGGTAAATCAGTTTTATTTCTCACCGCAGGCTTATAAGCTCCATTTATGTCCCAGAATCATACTGGATTGGCCTGTCACTCAACTGCCCTAGAGCATATCCATTGCTGTCAAGGTGTGATGAATCTTTTGTCCTATCAAAGCTCTAAATGTGAAAGGAGCAAGGAATGATGATGGATCTCCTACGGAAGTCCCTGGGGTCAGAGAACAGGTGCTTGGCATTGCTCTGCAGCTTCTGTCACTGAGGAAGGGGAAGACCATGTGATCAATGTGCTGTAATAAATATAGCTGTCCTATCTGATGAAAGGACTGCTGGGGACAAATAGTTATCTGTGGCCTGGAGGAGGTTGTCAGCTAACCCTAGGAATGTGGCCGCTGGGTCATATTCAGACCTAGAATCAAGCAGATTGAGTCTGAGAACAGCAGAGCTATGGCCACGGTAACAGATCATGTGCTAATTCAAGGTGTGTACGAAAACTGTCATCTCTCAGGCAGCGTGAGGCTGAGTCGAGTTGTAAAAAGTTAATGGCACTGTGGAAACACATCATCAAATGTCAAAACCAGCACCACACCAGGCACTCTGGTTTTGTACTGGTAGAAGCTTTTGTGATCTCTTGATTGTCCAAAGCCGTTCAATCTCTTGATTGTCCAGCCATTTGTCCAAAGCCCTTCCCAAGCAGTCTGTGAATTACAGGGGTGATTGCAGGTGGTTTAATGTCATGTGTATGGGAACAGCCCGAAAAGAGTGTCAACATAGGTTCATTGAGAAACAGCAGGAGCAACTGAGGTTTCTGATGGGTTTTACCCAAACTGAAGAGGAACATGCTGTGGTGTTTCATGCTGTTGCCCATTGAAGCTGGGACAGCCTCATAGATGCTTGCTACCTCAAAGTGCGCTTGTGCTGTCATTTCATGGTGTTGGCCTGTTCTATTGAAATAGTCCTATGAAGTACATCTTACTTGGACCTCCTGGTCTCTAATGTGCAGCAGCTGTAACATATGCTCCTCTTTATTTTAGAGAAAGGTTATTTAAGGCTTCGTTTCAGACACTTTCTTCTTATTAATGACCTGCTGTAGCTCTTTGAATCTGCTACTTGTACCCAGAACTCAACTGCCAACCACTCATAGGCACCAAGGATCGTGGGATCCAAAAATGAAGTCAGTGCCTTCAGTGTAGCTAAATTGATGTAGAGCTGTGCAGCTATGATCTGATACCGGACACAAGACTTAAAAAGTGGTCTCTACCTTAACTGTGGGAAGTAACAAATTCAGAGTTTGTTAATCAGTGATTTTTGTACCTTCCCTTGATTTGAGGAATCCAGATAGGCAGCAGTCTCGAAGAGTGTTCTGGAAATACTCTCCACCACCTTTTTTCAGTGTCTTGTACTGATTGAGGCTTATGGTTTGAATCCTAGTTTTCTCTAAGTGGTAAACCTACTTGTTTTGCTTGAAGAAGCGAAATATATTGATACCTAAATGTAAATGGTGTAGAATGCATTAACACGTATCCTGAATGAATGTAGGATGCTGAGCAGCATCTCACCTTGTCCATTGTTGCTTTCTGTTTATGCTCTACTGACAGCCTTTTCTAACACGTTTTGTGTGCTAATTCCCTATATGACAGAAAGCAGTTGGAGTGTTGATAACTCTTCAGTTGTTTTTTGCTTCCTAACACCCCATTGCAGAACCAATGCATCATGCAGGAATGAACTGTCAGGGTATGACAGTTTGTCTTCCTTTCTTCAAGGACCAGTCGTTTGACAGCAAGAGTGTTCGATACACTTTGGTGCCTTCAATCCTTACTCCACTATTCAGATATTTTTGTTTTCCAAGGCATTTACCATAGTGAATATTGCATACTTCTTCCACCTACACAAAGTCTCACCACCTCTTCTGTTGTTATTTAAGCCTTATAAGTAGTGTACCTATTGAAAGTGCTCTTTGATGTTATCCTGTCTAATGGAGAAGTATACCAAGAGTATTTAGTTAAATTTTTAATTCTCCTTCTATGGCGTCTTCTGATAATGGTGTCCTGAAATAACTGGAGACTAGACTTACTGACTTTGGAGGGCCCTGGCAAGCCTATGAGTAGTAACAGTCTAAATTGTGTGTTAGTCTCAAGAGTAACAAATTAATGATATAGCTTACACATCTTTGATAGTAGATTTAAATGTAGATTGCTAAT
>WHYT01016668.1:117479-147068 GCA_009806455.1 Tetrax tetrax | reverse complement strand
CCCCCCCATCCCTTTTTTTTTTTTTCTGATTGAAAGCAACAGGCTGAAAGTGGGAGCCAGGATTGGCAAAGGCAAAGAGGGAGCATCAGTCCCCTGAGGGAATGAGCACTGGTGAATTAACACCGCTACAGCTATTCCCTTAAATATTCAGGCTAAGTGCAGCACAGTTTATTCCACTTTCAGATGAGGGTAGTACATTGCATATTGCTGAGGGAGTTCACAAAGGTTAACTGTATTTTGCTGCGCCTCCTCTACCTGTACATCCTCTTAGTCAAAAAGGAAAGAGGCCATGTAGGGTGCATTTTAGGGAAGGATCAGATGAGTGGGGGATTTGGGACTCGTCATCTAGAAAGACTGAGATTGGATATAGAAGTGGAGGGAACTTACCCATCTCAGGGGAACTAGAATGGAGAAGCAATGCTCCTGGGAAAGATGGCGATGAGTTAGGGAGGGAAGGTGAAAGGAAAAAAGGAGAATCGTGGTCCAGAGTGACCTTAAAGCTGAGGATGATCAGCTGACACAATTAGCAGCTCCTTTCCCAGCAGCACAAGCAGATATGGTGACATCCCTGTTTCAGCTCTGCCGGTATGGGTATCAGTATGGGTGTCAACACACTGGAGTTTCTGTTTCAAAGAAAACTTAGGAAAGAGCTCAGGAAAAGCTGTGATAGAAGGGCATTCTTCAAGCTGCCAAGTCAAAAGTTCCCAGGCTTTTGTGTGAGTTGTTCCTAATGAGCAAGGGCTTCTCTGTTGGTCCACAGCAATTTTTTTTTTCTTCAGTTTCCCAGTTCCTTAAAAGCTTAGGACATTAAACATGCAAAAATATGTGTTAAAATGATGAGCACCTAAAATGGATTTTGAATTAAGGCTGCCTATGCAGGTTAAATTCATAGTTCTATATGAATCACATGCTCAGTTTTCTTCCCCAGGAACCCTAATGCAGTCAGTTCAAAAGACTGAGTTAGTTTGGGGATGAAGCTGGGTTGTCTAATAAAGGAGGACAGAATGGCTGACTCATTTATTGCATGAGGTAGAAAGTGTGTGATAAATTTAAATAGAGATTTGCAGGATCAAAGGAAATTGTTTCATGGCCAAAGCAGTTGAATAACACACCTGGGAACTGAACAGGGATACACACTGGTCAAACCAGGTCTTATGTGATAACAGGCAAGTCACTTACAACAAGTTTTTCACAGTTGACCTCTCATTATGCATTTTTCATTTTCCAAGTAGCTGCCTTGAGATTTTGGGGTCTCAGTACGAACATCTGCAACTGAAGCAAATGGAAGATTTGCTTTGAACAGAGAGAGTAGGGTATAAAGTTAAATAGAGAGAAAATCAAGTTGCATCAATCTGTGGATACTTTTAACCTTAATCTTCATATGTTTGAGTTCCCCATCTGTAAAATTGGAGTAATGGCACCCTCTTCATCTCCCAGAGGTGGTGTGAAAATAGATCTATGAATACGTGTGAAGTATTCAGAGGCCACAGTGGAGAGTGCCACAGAGAGGTCCATGGGGAAATGAATCACTCTGTCTTCAGAGCAGGCCCAACTGGTGTGCAGTAAATAAAGTCTAGGGCCACACATTGAAGCAGAGGAGAAAACAAAATACTGAATAGCTGCTCATTAAGTAAGCACTGTCCGTTCTGTGCGTTGAATGAGGTGAAAGTCCTGTGGGAAAAACAGTTTGCGGTGATGTAATTAAAGACTGTACCAGAACACACGCACAGGGAGGAATGGCATTCAGGCTACACGGGCAACATTAATTTAGGTTTTTCCTAGGTTTTGAGGCTTAACTTTGCAACCTCAATCACATTCATTTAGTCATTTGGAGTATGCCAGTGTAACACTACTGCTGAATTCTTCCTTGTGGAATATTATGTCTTATGAAAAAAAAATTTCTCTAATCAAACGTGAATGTGTTGCATTACTTCCTGTTTGCTTCCCATGCTGCTATGGTTAATTGCTTCTTTCCTGCGGGTGGAGTGAAGGCTGTTGAAGTCCAATGGCCTCAACCATGGGCTGCTTATTCAATGCGGCATGTAAGCAGCAGGGATTTCCTTGTCCCTGGCTAGAGACCTGCATACTTTACCTCTTCCATGCAAGTAGGATGAAATTAATCAGTGTTGATTTTCTCAGCAAGCAATGAAATTTCAACCGCCACAGTGTCGGAGGAGGAAGACTCCTCAAAGGGGAGCAGGAGAAAATGCATGAATGAGAAGTCCCTGCCAAGATGTGAACACTATGCTTGAGTGTGTCTGAAATGTTGGGCGCAGAGAGTAAATAAGCCCCATGGCAGGTCTAGCCTAAATACCCAACACTTCCATGGCAAGTAGCCCATACTTTCACCAACCTTGGCATCGTGACGAGGATAATATTTTTGCAAGGATGAACTGCACTCAAACAATGTCTCTAATGTTTCAGTGTCGTTGCAAACATGCTTTCCTTTCAGATCGGCCGTGTGGCTCTTCTTTTCCATCCCTTTTTTCCCTTTTCCTTTCATAGAAGTACATTTAATGTGTCTGCTGAAGAGGAAATCCCTGTCTTCTGTGCAATTTGTGGGCTCACCTGAGGACTCAGAAGACAGTGCAGCTCAGTCCTGGGAGTGTAGGTGTTAACCCTTACCTGATGGTTCCTTTCAGCCTACCTCACTGTACCTAGCGTTCCCATATCTCTAAGGGTATAATTGCACAGGGAAATCTTGACTTCCAGGCTTTGTGAACTCCTCCCAGCAACCATTGTACTCACTAATGAAATCACAGGAGTAGTGTAGCTATGCAGATAGGCCACAGAATATTGCTGGTGAAGTGTCAGCTTACTCTAAACATCCAAGCATCAAAAAGCCGTATGCGTCATCTACCCCACCCATTCTGGAGGTCAGCATGAAGGTGTAAGTGTAAGAGGCTCCTCTTTTTGGTGGTAAAATTGAAAGGGCAACCAGAGTCTAAGTGACTACACCATAAGTAATCCTTTTCCCCAGAAAAAGGGTCCTAGGAGCATTTTATCTCTGAACATTACTTCACATGTACGGGCACAGAGCTGATGCTTTGCACAGAGAGAAGGTGATGTCACCCAACTGATAAAAAGCAGTGTGAGCACGAGCTGTTGCAGAGTTCCCACAGGTGGAAATAAGCCCATGCTTATTCCTAGCCTGATCCATCCCGCCTCCCTTGACCAGAATAACTTGGGAATAGATTTCTCAAAGGAATAGTGAAATTTAGTTGTGATGCTGCTCTTACCACACCAGTGCTGTTCCTTGCTATGTGTCGATCTCATATAGAAGTTTATGAGATAACTGAATTAGATTTCAGTGGGTTTTTTTAATTCTCTGCTTATTTTACCAAGCAGTGTGTGCAGACCTCCTGTTAAGAGACCTGCAGACCTCCAGCACTTGGCTGGAGAACACTTCAAACTTCAAACATGCACTAGGATCTCAGCTATTGATGTATTTCTTCAGATCTAATATGTAGTACAAAGGCATGTTGAAGTATCGTCTTCCAAGTGAGAAGTAAAATGTCTAAATATGTTTTCAGTATCTACATACTATAGCACTAATTATAAGGCAGGCAACCTTAGTTGAAGTTCTTGTTAATTTTGTCTCCTGTCTGCTGAAAATCTTTCAGTAGCTTTGGATGTGATAGTCTGGGCTGCTTCTTTTGCATATCTGAACACCATAATTTTGCATTGCTGAACATTTGTGGCTCTATATTGAAATTTAGGAAACAAAATGTTATAGGGAAAAAACACTTTGTAAGGGTAAGACATTATTCATACTGCGGTGTGAAACTAAAACAAGCAATGATAGAAAAATGAAAAGTGATAAACTGAAAAAAAAAATATTAGAATAACCTTTAAGATTACAAAGTTCTCAATTAATTCTCCTATGACAACCCAGTTTTCATAAGAATGAAGAGGAGATTCTCTCTAAAATTGTGTCTTTTTATTGGTAGACCTGAGTAAGAATGTTCGTGGTTCTTGTGTCTGGACACCAGCTGCCACGCTCTCTACATCCATCTCAATAATTTAGTGTGAAGAGATACTTAGTACTGCAGACTTCTGTCAAGAAAGACAAAAAAATACTTTCCGTTGGCAATCCCCACTAGCACAAGTTCCTTTTAGTGTATTGGGGGTTTCTAAATGACTTTAAAATCTCTTTTTCCACTTTTCCTATCTATTTTACTCAGCAGCTCGGCTCCTTCACGCCCACTCAGAGGGGGATGTTGTTCAGCCTGCAGTCAAACCAGCCTGTGAATTTGAAGCAAGTCGAAGTCAGGGCCCGTGTTATTACAAGTAGGCCACTTGTACTTGGGACAAAAATCCAGTAAAGTGGTGATTTAGCAGTGTTGTCAAAGCTCAGTGATACCCTTAAAATTTGAGGATCAATTTTTTTTTTCATTGTATTATTGTCTCTTTGATTATTTACGTTGAAAGTTGAGCTCATTTTGCAATTTTTTTAAAGTTTGTAATTGACAAACACTTAGAAAAGTAACTTATCAATTTAAGATTGTGGAGTTTTGTTGTACTTGAAGCTTGGGGTTTCAAAACATCAGGAGAAAAATTGAAAGGAAAAAAAAACCAGTGAAGTAAAAACTAATAGCATCTAGTATGTTGTTAAAGGAATCACTAATAAAATGGCTGAGATGTGTAGAACTTGCAAGTGACTATTGAATGGCGTGCAGAGTTAGTAATCCCCGTGAATAGTTTTATTATGTGCCTATCAGCAGAGGATGCTGCTTAAATACGCGTTTGCAGAGTGGCTGTGCTGGTGCCATTTTATTGACCTGGTAAAGGTTCAGTCTTGACGACTGCTACAGTCGCTACCCAGGCTCGTTTAGAAGTCAAAGAGTAGTTTTGCAGAAGTCTTTTCGTCTTAAGGAAGCGATTCACAAGATGTCTCCTTTAGTTTCCTGGAATCGAGATGTTTATTTTGTGCTATGTACAACAGCAACAGTTCTGTAGATTTCATAACCTTAAACATTCAAATTACAACTTTTACTGAAATTTTCTTTCAGCACGTATTACTCAGAATATCACCAGGCGGGAGTCTAAATACCAGCGCTAGACAGAAAATAAGTTTGGTATTTCAGTTAAAATCTTTCATACTGGACATAAAAGTTGCAAATAAAAAAAAAATAAATCCCAGTAGCTACCTTCTTTGAGGACAAATCATCCAGTTCTGTCATCCCAACCCAAAGCAGAACAAAATGAGAACAACCGAGTGTTTGTTCCTCCAATTTCCCAGGGTGATTCTGAGGTGAGCTTTCATATTTATTTGGGGGATTTTTTCCATTCCTCTGGCCTTGCCGCAGAGACATTGTTGAAAGTCGTTTAAGAAGATAAAGACAAACTCCTTTTCTAGTTAGAGTGCTGGTCATGGTTAGGGTGTGGGCAGCCCTTCCCCTGAGGCTGCAGAACAAGCACCACATTCAAGTGCTGGGAAATTTTGGTGATGGTGCATCTTCTGTGACCAATGGGAAGTAGTTTGGAAGTCCACCATGCCCTGAATAGCTTTGTGACAGGCCATGAAGACAACAGTTCAGACACTGTGCTCAGGAAACCTCATCAAGGGCATGTGCTTTTAAAGAGTGTTTTATGGGAATGGTAACCCACTTACTACTAGTCATTTGAATTTTTTAACTAGCAGAAGCGTTAACATGCCTTTCTATCCTAGTCAGTCTCTCCCTCTGCTCTTTTTTGTGTTTTGTTCCCTTTTTGTGCACTGTTATTCACACTGGTAGCCAAATCCAACATAAAGGATGTACTTAAGAACCTGGTACCTAATAATTTCAGTTTAAAAAAGATGTTAAGATATTCCTGCTGCACGTTCACCGTCCAGGTTTCCTGATGATTAATCGTGGTGCATGCATTTCCACGGTCATGCTGATACTGACTGTGGACCTGAGAGACAGAGTGTTTTATCCATGTAAATTGTGCTTGACAGAGGTGTGAAAACTAGGCTTGATCAAAGACCCACTGAAATCGGTGGGAATCTTTCCATGCATTTCAGCAGGCTTAAAGATCACGTTCATTATTCGTGACAATTATTTGTCATCTTTCCCTGCACCCCATGCCTCATGCGACAGTATATATTTTTGCTTCTATGATTTAAAGAGGCTCAAACATTAATGGCAAGCTCCATCTTCTCAGGCTAAACCTACTTTTGACCCCGCAGTATCAGGGCTTGATCAGTGACCCACGTGGAAAGGATGCAGTTGCCTGAACGAGTAACTTTTAGAAGATAGCAGAAGTACTGGAGGAGGGCTGAAATACCTCAGCAGAGTAACTTGGATTTGGTCAGGATGAGAATTTGTCTTCCACTGGCAAACAGCCTGGTCTGAGGGCAGAGCAGTCGCTCTTTGCCGTTTGACTGTACTCCTGGCACAAGGCTGGGTGACCAAAATGTCTCCCATGAGACAGATAAGGGCCCCTCCCCAGGCTCTGGGCCTCACTCATGTTTTTGTGTGTGATGGCTATACTGAGCTCACAGGATCTCATCTGATCCTCCTGCTGCTGCTACAAAAAGGGTGGGTGGGTTGTTGTACCTCCTGCCAAAATCTTTGTCCAAAATCAACAAAGGCACATACGTGTTCTGGTTCAAGTACTCGTGCAAACATATTTATGCAACTGTTTGTGGGATTTGACTTTCAAATAAAATTCCATGAGCAAAACTTCAATACAGCTGCTTTCAAAAAAACCCAAATGAGATGATCCATATATATATATCACTGAAGGGTATTCAACTGCGAATTTGTTACAATATTCTCCAAACATTTTTTCCATATTGGTCCAACTCTAAGGTTTGGACTCTTTCCATCTTCAATGTAATGCTGCTGTGATCTGTGGAGTTTATCCCTGTAGCCTAATACCATGAAAAGAGTGAAAATAAGGAAAGTTATGCAAAGCAAACACTGTCTCTATCTGAATAATTATATTAGATGTTCGATGATCAGGAGATTAAATTTTGTTTGTTTTAAAAAAGGCAGCTGACAAGCAGAGAAAATTAAGTTGGCAAGACTTAAAGCCAGCTTGGGGTAATTCCATTGTCTCAAGTAAGCTTGATTGCATTTGTATTTTTAATTAATTAAACTTGGATAGCCAGTGCCAAAGCGACGCTCACTGTAACAGCAGAGATGAGGGTCTCCAAGTTTTTTTTTTTGCAGAAAATCCTAAATTCAAGGGGAAAAAATCAGCCACGGCCAAAGAATGTGTCCTTCCCTGGGGCTTTATGTGCAAGGTCTAGAGCTTTCTACAGCGATGAAGTCCTGCTTTTCACTACAGAGCAGGGCGAGCTGCTATTTAAAATAAGGAATCTATCAAGCCATTATCCTGTCATAAGGTGTAACAATTTCCATATTTTATTAAAAATAAAGAAAACAGATGAAATATTTATTGTTAGACGGAGTGTACTTTTGCCACCAGCAGCACGACTTCATCGCAGCCTTTGGCTTCGGAGTTTCTGTCCTGCACCTGCACAGCTCTGGCCCTGCCAAGACAAACACTCTCCAAGACAGGGGCTACGTCGTCGTTTTTAATCTGGGTGAAGTGCCAGGTGAAGTTATGGAGCAGTATAGTGGTTGATGTATAAAAAGACTCTGCTGTGCTCTCTTGGACTAGATTTCCACTCCGGGGGTTTGCGTTGCAAGTAAATAGCAAGGAGCCAGAGGGCTGTCCAGTAGCACTTTGGGCTCGCGTGCTTTAATACACTTATTCTGGTCACACTGCCTTGAAGTAGGGCAGTGCTGTGAGCCCCATTTTGTAAATACAGCGTGCCACTGAGGTCTGCAGGATGTGGAATATTGGTTGTACTGGTAACTGAATTCCCACAGGAGCCTGGATGCTTGTGTTAGGCTCTTATAACATGACTTACTGCCACAGTTCCTGGGAATTTCTGAATGAACTGAAATGAGGCATTTTCATTCCTTTCTTGTATTTTCTAACCATGTGGCTTGCCTCACTTTTTAAGTGCGTTGCTGGAGACAGGGCAAATGGAGAGTCCTCAACATCTCAACAAGAACCTAAAAACCAACAAGAACCCAAACCAAACCTGAAAACCCATAAAAAAAAACAGACAAAAAGGATAAGAAACTTCCCTTCTGTTGCTTCCTCCCGTTCCTGCAATGTTCCCAAGTAGTCACCATGAAGAGGAGATCCCTCACTACCTTACTGTACACGTACTTGGTCAGGTTCTACAGTTTAAACAGCAATATCCAGGTTTCTTAATAAGAAATGTTCTCATATTTTCAATTTCTCAAAGAGAGAAACTTGATACGTTTTTCACTGCAAGTACATGGATCCTCAGCAAAGTTGATGAAGCTCTGACTGGCCATGACATCTCCAGTGCTGAAGGCCATCGCAAAATCAGAAGATAATAAGCGGGTCTGCAGAAGTGTTAACATGGCCAATCTCAGGATCTTGCTTTTGAACACAAGGATTATCTTTTGTATTGAAGCATATTTATTAGAGATGGAAAACTGTCTTTTGTAGAATGCAAGAGCTAATGTTCCAGCTTTCCAGATTATTCTGAAATACAAGAGCAACACAGACACTGTTCATAATGCAATCAAAGCAATTTAAATCCTTTTAAAGCATCCACAAAGGATCCTTTGATAAGAAGCAACTTTCATCAGCCTCAAAGACGAGGCAGTTTAGTATGTGCTGTTTATTAGGTTTATACATAGACAGTGGCAATTCCACTTTCGGCTGGAGAAGAGCAGCAGTAAATTATAAGACATATTTATAAGCACTAGCGTTAGACTTGCAGGTTTCAAATGAAAAAATGTATTTGTATTAATATAGCTCTAAATGGGGTTATTCAGTGTTTAAAGTAGCAATTTGTTTTCCATTAGTACCCTGACTGGGCACAAAACAGTTCTGTAAACTTTAAAGGCTTTGGTCTTTTTTTTTTGTTTGACAAAATGAAGGAAATTGCTACAAGTGCACACTATACAATGGGCTGTGAGAGTCTGTTTAGTTCAGTCATGCTGCATATTTTTTAATCTTGCTTTTAGTTCATGCTTTTGTCCCCTTTTTCACTGTGTGCCCCAGTAAGACAGCTTACATTTAGAAAGCAGAGATGGGCAAAAAAATCAGAAGTGGTTTTAGATTGGGGTTGGGGTGGTTAGAATCTCTTTTAGTAGCATCTCCCACAGGTTTGAATGAAGAGGGAGGCATGCGATTTTGGGACATCTCTAGCTGAAGCATCCATCCATCCCAGGGCTGGTGGGAATTGCTTTGACAGGCCTCAGCCCCTTGGAAAAATAAAATTTTACTTTTGATGTGCCAACCGTCTTGTGAACTGACTACTAGCCTCTTCTGGCTCTGGTGCTGCTCCCTATTGTCCAGCTTGAGTGTAGGGACTAAGGGTTCCCTTGTATTCAAATGCTTTCTTCCTGGAGTTTGGTGTGCTTTCTGTTGTTCTGGACTGAAGCAGGCTAGAGGAAGAGAACAGCAGGTAAATAAATAATAGACTTGGAACAACATCTGTTTGAAAGATTTTGATTCACCTTAAAGGAAAAAAAAAATGGGAAGGCAAGATGAATTCTTGTCTTGGGTCTTTGTGAGCATGAGGAGGAAAAGAACAATTCATTCTTCCGACATCCACTTAGGGGTTTCCAGGTATTAACGAGGGATTGTTTTGAGTTTTTTGTTTTGTATTGGTTTGGTTTGTTTGAGGAAGCAGAATTGCATTGCGTTTGGATCTTACTCGATTTTAATCCAGGCTGATTTAATGCCAAGGAGAGCAGAGATCCAGAGGCCAAGTCCAAATTTTCCCATGTAGCAGCATGGTCCATGACTTCTTGGTGATTCTTCAATGCATTTCTTTAAAATATCTTAATATCTTCTCTTGGGATTCCAGTATGTTAAAAAGGAAAATAAAATGCTACTTAATAGTTCGTGCGTAAGTGTGATCATTGGCCACACACTAATGACCAAAATGCCAAAAAGATGTTCCTGACTTTTGTAGACTCGAATAGAGAGACTTAAACTGAGTTTAGCCCTCCCCAAAAACATCTACAGGAGGAAACCTCACCAACTGGTTGCAGGTGTTGGATTAGTCCTTCAAAATGAGGACTTCTGCCCTGATATAGAAGTACAACTTTCCATAGCAGTCTCACTTAGACACCTGCAGTTTACACCAAGTGAAACGGCGTTAGGAAAGACTGGTTTTCAGCCAGGAGTCCTCACCCAGTTTTGTGGTTCACCACTAACCCACCAAAACCCACGAGTATATTGCAAACGGGAAAGAGGAGGGGGCACTTGGTCTCTCTGCAGATCGCTGTTTCTCTCCAAAGTTGCTAAGGTGACATTTTGAGCCAAAAAAAAACGCTAGCTATTTAAATGGGAAATTAAGACAAAATAAAATCTTCACAAGGCACATAATTTTTATCTAATTAAAATATTAGATTTTTTCTCTTTTTGTTGAAAATCAGAGATTTTATCTGCAACAACCTTATTACCTTCTTTTGTGTTTTTCACTTAATTGATGGCGTGTTTTTATCAGTATGAAATTTTACCAGTAGGATTACTTTTCCTAGGTGTGTGCTTAGATATTTTTCAGAACCTCACCAGAGTATCTGTCAGGGAACAAATTTGGCCATAGTCTTTGGAAGGTGATGGCATTTTCTGTACGCAGATGTAACTATTTTGGTATGTTCTGTGTACTGGGTGATCTTTAAAGTAGTGTTTCCGTACATAAGCTGCAAAGTAAAGGGGAAAATGAGTCAGAAGGATTTAGAATAAGTGTTATTTATCTTTATTTATCTTGTGAATGTTTATGATGGCATTTTATATAATACCTTTTCTATATTAATCTGTGTTGTTACTCTGTTAGGAAGAGGCAGAATTCACTCGCATGCGCGCGTTGTTTGCCAGTGATCTTTTCTAAATACAGAGTCTGACGTTGGTGAAAAGCGACTGCTTTCCTAGGGCTTTGACCCACCCAGCTTTTCACCCCCGTTTTGGGTGACTTTGCAGGTGTTAAACAGGATTGGGCTGGAGCGGGAGGATCTGACTACCAAAGATATCGCTCTCAGAGCTGTTTTACTTACACTTCATCATCAGCAGCATATGGTTTCACTTCCAAGTGTTTAACATTTCCATTTCCTCAGGAAATCGTTCTTTCTATTTTTCAAACTTTGGAAACGGGATGGATATTTTTGCTGGCAGGCGGGCCGAGAGTGACACGACGAGTAGCCCCAGCCCAGGGGAGCCCCCGGCTGCGGTACCCGCGTGGGTCCCCATCCCCTCCCCTCATGTGGCAGCGTGTGGGCACGGCTCAGGGTGCCTCAGCCTACTCTCCAGGGTCCAGTGTGCTGGTAAAACACTTCTGCTTTCCTTACTGTAATGAAAATATCCATTCCTTTTTTCTACTTTAGCTGAGAGGTGTTTTTCTTAGTCCACTCCAGGGCCTATGAATCCCAAGAATTAGTGGAGAGCCGACTCCTTTAGCTGCCTTAGTGAGGCCAATGGCAAGATCAGGGCCTAAGAAAATATTTTGTGTCACCTACGAGGAATGAAAGCAGTTGCATCATGTATTTATTGTCTGTATTGGTATATCCAGCACTTAAACAAACACGACAAAGGGCTGGATGGCTCAAGGGAATGGCTCTGGCTCTTGTGTTTTCAGAGATTATTTCTGGTATTTCCTTTTTCCTCATTACGAATGAGTCTCGTGTTGGCCAAGTTATGTACCGTAGAAGGAAGTCTGTGCTCGTGTCTTCTTTATGTTTCATGTATCCACATATGTTGTAGTGTTCAGCTGCTTGTTTTCTTTTCCTGCTATGCTATAAAGTACAGTTATTGGATGTGCAATTGCGCACTTATTTAGTAGGTATCTCTAGCCCTTTGGTTAGAAGAACATCCTCTGCCTCAGTCAGTGTCACCATATCGTAACAGCTTTAATAGCCAAACTGCATTTTGTACAACAAGGCTTGTCACTGTGCATCAAACAGAGCTATACAAGAGAAAATATAGGGCAAAATAGCTGATTCATGTATTTGTTCCTTTGTGGTTTATTCTGTTACAAGTTCAGACAGTCACAATTTTTGCACTGCTTGTTTAACATGAGGAAGCTTGCCACGGGTTTGGGCTTCTGAAGGGATGGAGTCCTGCCATCAGGCAGGCCATGTGGTGCCAATGTTCAGAGTGTATCTTTTATTCGTACCCTCAGAAGAGTGAGTTAGACAAAGCAGCCGAAAACGGCACCAGCCAGATGTAGTTCAACCTCCAGATTCCCAGGAGAGCTCACCTGAGCTGCGCAGCCTCTGGCTTCATGTGGGACATTGCGAATTTCCATTTTGATCCACTCGGGCTCTTTCCTAACTCCTTTGCTTACCTTAGTGCTGTGTGTGTCTGCACGTCCCTTCCACAATCACCTTCTCACTGAAAAAGCGACTTGGTGAAGCAGCACATGCTTGTACCAGAGGCAAGGACACCCCTGAGGCTGCTCAGTGTCCAAGCGAGCCCGCTGGCTCTCTCGCCATACCTGTGTTGTGATTTTCCACGCTGGAGGCTCCAGCTCATGCATACACACCAGTGCAATGGGCTTGCTGCTGACAGATAGACTGGAGGTCAAGTTAGGATCAGGGAAGTGATCGTATCCCTGTACTCAGCACTGGTGAGGCCGCACCTCAAATGCTGTGTGCAGTTTTGGGCCTTTCATTACAAGAAGGACGTTGAGTAGCTGGAGCGTGTCCAGAGAAGGGTAACGAAGCTGGTGAAGGGTCTGGCGCACAAGTCTTGTGAGGAGCAGCTGAGGGAACTGAGGTTGTTTAGTCTGGAGAAGAGGACATGGAGGGGAGATCTCATTGCTCTTTACAACTACCTGAGAGGAGGTTGTAGGGAGGCGAGTGTTGGTCTCTTCTCCCAAGTAACTAGTGATAGGATGAGAGGAAATGGCTTCAAGTTGTGGCGGGGGAGGTTTAGGTTGGATATTAGAAACACTTTTTTACTGAAAGGGTGATCAGGCACTGGAACAGACTGCCCAAAGAAGTGGTGGAGCCACCATCCCTGGAGGTGTTCAAAGAACTTGTAGATGTGGCACTCCAGGATATGGTGTAGTGGACATGGTGGTGTTAGGTCGATGATTGGACTTTATGATCTTAGAGGTCTTTTCCAACCTTAATGATTCAATGATTCTATGATTTATATGATGATTTCAATCCAGTTTTATTTGCTAGAGGGTATCGAAGCATTGCAATCTTCTGGACAGATTGAGTGATATCCTGATCCAATATGGACTGGCGATGACAAGCACAAAATGGTGCTGATACGTTGTTCCAAACTCCTTCAGAAGTCTGAGCCAGAGCAGGACCATACTGAGTTAAAAGCACAGAGTAGCTAGCCCCAACCCGTGTCTCCAGTGACCGCTCTGTGGGTGCTTCAGAGGTCGGTTCCTGAAATACGACCAACCATACCTGCACACTGGTGCAGTGCTGGACAAGCACCCTCCTTCCTCTTACAAAAGGCACCCTTGGGTGCCTTCCACCCAGCTTCGGGTCAGCCAGTCCAACATCTCCTGCAGCATTTTCCATTCAGAAGGCATGACCTGGTTTCCCAGGACATGGTCTCCAGGGCATGGCCTGTGATGAGCAAGCCCTTCAGCCAACTGCCTCCTCAGCAAAGGTGAGCTCCGTTGCGGCTGGGTGCCTGCGGATGTTCTCCTTGGAGAGGACAGAGCTAAAGAGTGCAGGAGGACAAAGCAAAAAGGGAATAAAAGACATAGCAGGAGCGACTCCAGGCCTGAGAGAGAAGTTACCAAGGCTCTGACAACTTGTGTGGGTTTCGTATGTCTGTTTGCAGTGCTGTGTTATGTGTTTAGAAGCTAGTTGTTTCCATAATAACAGCAAGTGCCATATGGCAGCGAGGAGGGTGGTGAGAGGAGCGCTCAAGGAAACACAGTATGTTGTTTGACATGTGTGTGCTTCTAGAGGAATAACGTGTCTCCAGCGAGTACCGCTGCTCCAAACAGACTGAGGGATTGGCTGCTCTCACCAGAAAAATGTCCAAAGCCCTCAGCGTTTGTGCCTGTGCCATGCCTGCCCTTCTCCCATGTTTTCCTGCCGATATTCCCTGTGATGGGTAAAGGACCTTTTGCTTCACTGTGGGGGATGTTTCTGGATGCACCAGCCCAGGGGAGCAGTGTTTACACATGGCATTTAAGGGGAAATACCGTTCTGTACAGGAGCACTGTGTGAAACTGAACCCAGCTAGATGCCATATGTTCCATCCGTTTGTTAACTCTCAGCAAGTAAATAGCAGAAATTTAGAAACCTTTGAAAATACATAATTTGCAATAATTGTTTAGTAGAGAGTGGGCTGAGCATTTCCAGAGATTAGAGGCACTTTAATGCACATCTAGGAAGCATCCAAGAAGGTCTCCACAAATTCCAGCTTTTCCTACCCTTTAATGTATGACTCACATTTCAAGGACTTGTAATTTGCTCCCCACATTCCCACAAACACCGCCGGTCTGAGCGGTACCTTAGCCGAGTGCATATGTTTCCACCACAGAAAAATGTGAAATTATTTTTTCATAATAGCTGAGTGGCTTTTGCGGGACTTTTACCAACATCAGCTCTATAAAATGGAACCGGTCTTGTTTGAGTCTTGAAGCCATTAATTATATTTGTGTTCGGATACCTGAAACGCGGTGGCGGGGAGAAGGCGGCAGTTCTGGTTTGGGGTCGTAGTTCTGCACTCACTTGCAGTGCTTTTCAAGCAAAAAGGCAAAGCTCTTCTCATTTTCATGCTTCTCTTCTTCTCTTTATTGCCTCCAGAGAGAGATTACTGCAGCATATGTGAAAAGCAGCCGATCGGAAGGCTTCTCTTTCGGCAGTTCTGTGAAACTCGACCTGAGCTTGAGTGCTGCATTAGGTTCCTTGACTCTGTGGTAAGTCAACTCTTGCGATATTTTGGGGTGTTTTGCAGTGCTCTCCTGACGGAGGAGACTCCCCTGACCCCAAGAAATCACTGTTTCATGGGATGTGGGGCTGACCCTACCTATGTGGGGTTGGTACCAGCCCCGGGGAGTGCGAGCCACCGGAGTGGGAGCAGGACAGGGAGTGGGAGAAGGACAGGCACCTCAGCACAGCGCTGGCATAGCCTCCCTTCGTGTCAACACCCAAGCAGCTGAGCTGCTGTGAGTAATGTCTTTTGATGTGGGCGAAGCCTGCAGTGCTGGGAGGCACTGGGAGGAAAGGGAAGATGATGAATGGACTGACAAGAGAGGATGAGGAGTATGATAAAACTAACAGCTCTTACCAAGCCTTTTCATCGGTAGACTTCAGAATGATTTACAAAGGACATCCTGATTGTTATCTTGGTTTTTCAAATAGGAAAACAGAGGCACAAGGTACAGAAGTGACTTGGTTGAGGTCACCAAGAAGCAAATTGCTCCATTTGTCACCCCAATGAGCCATCAGTTAACCCAGCCACTAAGCAACACCCCCCAGCCCCAAGAGGGACCTGGCGCTTTTTCCCAGTCTGGCAGCACTTGGCTGTGTGTAGTGCCAGCAGGAGAAGCTCTTCATGGTGGAAAAATTTCTCAGTGGCTTTCTTGCTGGGAGCCTGCAGAAGGGTTGGCTGTAGATGAGCCAAAAGGCTAAGTCATACCAGAGAGAAGATGAACTTGTGGCTGCTGGGTGTGACTGACAGTCAAAAGCAAAACGATGCATACCAAGAGGAGTAAAGGGGTTTTGTTTGTACTGTGGTGAAGATATTCTGAAGTATAGGGAGATGTGAGGATTGCACAGAAGTTGTAAAGGTAAGGGTCTGGGAGAGGACACATGGTCACTTAAAGTTTATGTTAGCATTGCAGTATGTACAGCAAATCTACAGCATCACAGAAAGCATTAGATAAAGTCCTCTTCAAATCAGTTTTAGCTGGTCAGAACTCCTACCTGATACTCCTAGCACTGGTTGTGCTTTTCTTCAGTGGCAAGGTTTAGCCATCGGGGTACCTGAAACTGCTACATCTGACAAACGCTCCCGGTGGAGGTGTCTGCCGCTGAGGAAATGCCACGCACTGGTCCGGGACCACCGCAAAGGTGCCACATGAGATGTAATGCCTGCAGCTCCGAGGGGATGGGTGATGGCCACCTCTCTAGAAAAGCTGCAGAAATCCTTTGGGAGACAGCCACAAAACTTCGCTTCCATGTGGTTTTCATTTCAGACAGAAGAGACAGAGCTGTCCTTAGTTTGGGGAGAGTTAGCGAGACTCTGTTCTTTTCTCACGCCTCATTGCAGCAGCAGGCATCACATTTTGGTTTCAGCAGTGCCCAGGGGCTGCGGAGAACAAGCCCGCGTTGTGCGAGCCCTGCACACGCCTGGCAGCAGGCGCTCGGGGCGTACTGGTTAAGCTGACAGCGGGGTAACAACCGGGCAAAAGGAAGCGTTACTGTCCCCCTGTGCGTCTCCTCCGGTGCCACCAGCGCCAGAGCATCTCGTGACGACTTTGGCTGCAGCACTGCCCGGAGCCTCTCCCAGCCTCTTCCAGTAGTACCAGCTGTCCAGCGCACCTCCGGCTGCGGGAATTGAGGGTAGTGGGTCATTTCGTTTTCCCGAAGCCCTGTGGAGCGGTGCCAAGCACTGAAACTCCGTGTCCTCCCAGCGTCCCTGCAGCACCAGCGACACCAGTCCTGCGAAAGCTTGTGGTGGGACTGGCTTTGTTTTAAAGCTTCTTCTCCAAGCAATCCCAAACTGATATCCCCAAAACCTTTTGCAAGGGTGTGCTTTGCACCCATGCCCAGGTTGCTTTTGCAAACTGGAGCTGCCTTACATATCTTCACTGGACCAGCAATCTGTTTCCAGTTAGGCTCAGATTGGCAGTACGAGGATTTAATGAACAAAATGCCTGGCTGTGTGGAGGTCTGAATATTCTTTTTAGCGCTAATTAACAGCATTAACAGCATTCTCCTTTGTTTATTGATTTCAAATTCTGTACAAGCTTGCTCCCAGTCTGTGAAAATCCCTGTATTAGGCAATATCAAGGTCTAGCAACTCAGCCCACAGCCATTAAATGGGATGATTGCTACTGAAAGTCACCCAGCAGGGTCACACTGCCTTGAGTGAGTAGTGGGATTCAGGCCAAGTCCTCTCTAAGGCAAAAAAGTCCTATAATGAGACCAGAAGTTTGACTTTACAGCCCTATTCTGAGACCACCAGGAATGTGAAACCTTCTGAGACCACCTGCTGGAACAAGCCCCGAGCAGAAAAAGCCAAGAACCTCCATTTTCTTTTGACTTAGTTATTTTTCTAACATGAGATGCAAAACTTAGCTTTTGTATAATATCAAATGAAAAGGAAAAAAAAAAAGAGGAAAATATCTGGCTGTTCATGAGAGGCTCACAGAGCTTTTGGCATGCTGAGAGGTAGAATCACCTGTCTTTTACAAAGCACAGCTAAGTGACTTTACCAGGTCACACAGTAAGTCATTGGCAGAAGCTAGTAATTTATGCCTCCCAATTTTTAATACAGTTTTTAACCAGTGCATTCAGCTGCCTGCAAAGAAAGCAGCAATCAGGGGTCCTGGGAGGAAACTGGAACCTGAGTCGGACACTCGACAACTTACCAACAACCTCCATTCCCATACTTATGTGAGACTGAGTTTTGCAAGCTCTCTGAGAGCTTCGCTTCCAAAGACTGGTAAAAATCAACCAGACCTTGCAGAGCAGAATACGTTACGAGGAAAAAAAAAAAAAAAATCCCCTCTTTGCTAGACATTTATTTCAGCTGTTGGGTGAAATAACTAACCTGGTCTGATGTAGTCCCCTGCAAATCTAATTTTAGCAACATCTGGGGGTTTTTTTGTCTGTACAGTTAAACAGTCATTAGGCTGCTTTCTGAAGAAAAAAAAATTTCAATAATTAAATTCTCCTGCATGTAGGTGTCTATCTGTCAGTTCCCTCTGAAACTTATGAATACCTTGGCCAATTTCAACCAATAATTAAGACAAAAGTGCTCAGAGACATAAAGTTTCTATATGCTTTCTGAGAACAGTGTTTGGGTCATTAGCCACAATCTATCAATTGTAAAACAGACTACAAAGATACGTGGTTTGTAAGCAGTAGACCCCAACATGAAATGATAGACGTGATAGAAACGGAGATGCAGAGCTTTGCAGGGCAGCACTGGTGGAGCTGTGGGACCAGGGAGTGGCCGTCAACATGGCCTTCTCTCTGGGAAATGGGACAACAGCTTCTCCTACCCAGTATGGTAAGGCTATGAAGATAGAGAGCCATCTCTTACTACAGATACTGTGCAAACAATTTCATGGCAGATTGGCTGGACCAGATACAATACCTGGTAAGAAGTACTGATGGCTGCAACTTGTGCCTCTGGATGCATTGCATGCCTATCTGTGTGCACATAAACACAAAGATCTCCCATAAATAGTTCACCAAACCCTTATGTAGCCGTTCCGATGAAGGAACCACATGAACATAAACTACTATCATTACGTGGAGATGGTTTATGATTAAATCAGCTCCCCTAAAAGCCCTTAACAAAGAATTCATGCACAGCCCTAAAGCATCCTCTGCTGTGCTCACGGATATTTCAGTGACGTTGTACAACTTCGGGGCTGTTGAAAGACAGCCATTAAAATAAAGTGTCAGGGAATACATTTCCTGTGCTGAAAGGCAGATCAGTGAGCAGGGAATCTGTTAGCAATACATGTTTCCTTCCTCGCAGCCCGTGCCTCGGGACAAGAAGGCAGCAATTCAGCAGGGACCTCTTGCCCGGTCCCCTTCTCAACAGCACATCCCCTCCTGACATTTCCCTCCCCTCTCCTGTGATTTCTGTGTGCTGTTATAATGAAAACTTCAGCTTCTGGGGTCCCTTTCCTGCTTCATCTATTCACATTCATAATTTTTTAATTTTTTTGTTTTTTCTCCAGGGGAGGGCTTTTAGCATTTTAATGTGGACCAGTTTTAGATTGACTGGAAGAAAACGTGATTAATTCTGGTCAAGTAGAAGATAACTTGACATTATGTTCTCTCTAACAAGTACGATGTTATTTCTTTGCACTGGAGGTGCACAGAAATGCATTCTCTGGAGGAAAATAGCCCTACTATTTCCAGGTTGTTTCTGCTTGCGCTATCTAGGGATGGGGGCGAGGGGTGAGCAGCATTATCTCCTCAAATGGAATTTTCAGCTGCATGCTTCACTGGACATCGCACTTATCGGGGGTAAAAGGATGAGCGAGCATCTATTTAATGCCATTTGTGAAAACTCTGTCTCACTGTTAGGGAGATTTCATTTGGCTAAGTCCCTTACATGGTATATAAACCATCTGTGTATGTGTGTCTTAAAGCTGCTCAAGGCTTTTTCCATCAGAAATGCCAGTTTGTTGATATCAACAAACTCATTAACTCAAAACGTGTTTTTAAACAGTCAAAAGGGCTCCTTTTGCCCTGTGTTTAAATACAAAAAAAATGTGGTTTCAAGTTCACTTTTCACTTAGAAATGCGAGTAATTATGAATCCCAGCTGTTTGGGTTTTGCCTTCCAATTTTCAGTCACAGATTTTAAATCTCTGGCGGAGGCAAGTGCAGGGGCTATTGCTGGAGCACAGCGCAATAACGGGGCAGAGCAGGGGCCGGAGCACAGAGGGATGTTGGGGATAACACAGGAGGAGAGAACTGAGAAAGCAGAGGTGTAAAATTGGGACTGAAACACCTTCTGCAGGTGCTCAGAAGGTGACTACTGCTTCTGACTTCTACTGAGACACCAAACCCGCTCTGGTGGGAACATCTGTTCCCGTCTCCCTCTCCAACTCCTGTGGCCACACCACCTTCCCGCAGGCAACCAGCAGCTGCCTGCTGTGGAATAGAGTCCTCCCAGATCTGCAGAGAGATCCCTTTGGCTCCGTTTTTCAATTTTCACATATTTTTAAGCCATGCCGTTTCAGTAGCTCAAAGAATAGTAAGATGAAAATCAAACACTGGATAAAATGACATGTCAAAATTAAGGTTGCTGATGCGAGCCCCGCTGGGTCGCTGTTACGATACCCCAGCGATGCTCTCCATTGGTCACAGGCACCCTCCAGCCCCTGAACCTCTTGCTTAGCCATCCCTGAGCCCATGCCTTCATCCCAAAGTAGGCTGGATGTTGCTCCCTTTCCTAGTGCAAGTGCCTTTTCCCATTCGATCGCGCTCAGCCCATCCAGAGGGTGGCTGCTCCGGGGGGAAGGATACTTCACATTCCTGTCCCCCCATTCAGACAGGGATGCTTCTAGGGAAGCAGCAGCCACCAAAGTATCTACTACCTCCAAAACAGCAGCCAAAAGAAAAGTTAGGAACAAACGGCAGCCAGCCCACATCCTCACACCATTTGGACTGAAGGATCTGCGCCTGCCCGCAGAAAGAGCTTTCCCTGCAGCTCGTCCCATGCAGTCAGGGTGATCGTAAATCTTCCCCTCATTTATGAGCTATGAATAGGGCCCTGTCTGACCTAACTAGGGCATGGAGAAGCTATTAGACTTCAGAGCAAGAGCCTTGAAACACATGCCTGGATTCATCAAAGGAATAATGGAAAATACTTTGTTCCACATGGATTTTAAGTAACGATGTTATTTCTAGCAATTAGGGAGTTGCAAACTGTAGCTGTGCTTTTGAGTATTGTGGAAGAAGGGGATGTATCTTGTGATTTAAGCACAAGATTGAGAGTTGAGGACCTTGGTACGCTTCCCAGGCATGCGGCACAGTGAGCGCGGGGAAGTCACTCTGTCTCTCTGCAGGGGTAATTCTCCCTGTAATAACAGTCGATGGCTGAAAATGTACCAGTATCTGTTGCCGAATAGCTCGGAAGTGGCACTGAAGGGAAAAATAATAGTGAACTTAGAAACAAAATGAAACGGGCTTCTAGTACTTGAGCTACAGTGAAATCAACACTGTTCACAGTTGGAGCTTATGGTTCCTTCTCACATCCTCACCTGTCTGTCACTTCCTACCTTCACCACCACCGTGTCGCATTTTCTGAGAATGTCAAATGCAAGTATAATTAAACTTTCCTTTTATTCCTTTCTTGAGATAGAATGAGATACTCTGTATGTGTGTGTGTGTGTGTGTGTGCATTTAGCTCTGCATCTGTTGGGTCCCATCAGGAACTGCATTTCGCAACACCGATCCAATTCTTGCTAAACTTCTGTCTTCTACTGGTCTGTCCTGATTTGCTGCTTGTTGTATAATTTGGATGGGATGTAAATGTAATAGGATAGCTGTGGCAAAAGGACATTTTTTGACATCCCCATGGTGCACTTCAAATTGTTCCTTCTGTTACTATTGCCATTGCCTTATCCCCTAGCAAGGAATCATGGAGAAAAATGCTGTTAAAATGCTGTAAACACTCAGGAGTGTCTGTGCTTTAAGAGCTGAAATGTCCTATGCTCATATACCATCTAAAAGGACAGGAAATTGGATTAAAGATTTTTTTTTAAACCCTTGTATTAAGTTTTATGAGAACATAATCAGTTCATCCCCAAAACAGTCACCAAAAGAGAAGTACTGCACTTGTGGATTTTAGCTTTCAGTGTATTTTTCATCAGCAATACAGGTTTCTCTGTTATTTGCAATCATTGTCACTTCCCAAACCAAATCAGATCGTAATTCTAGATTGTTAAAGCAACCTGCTCTGTGTGTGTATGAATATCCAGCTTCAGACTTAAGCTGCAATAGCTAAACCGGCACTGCCCAGATAGATGGGTAATAGCATTATTACTACATTGTGGTTTTCATGTCATTCCTACGTCTGCTTAGCTAGGGTATCCGTTACAGCCTGCCTTGGGATTTATTGCATCGAGCTTGCAGCAGTACGTACGTCTTCCAGCAGGCAATAGTTCTGAAATTTGTTCTTCCAAGTGTTTGCCAGTTCAGTCTGATTTACCTTTTTTTTTTTTTCCTTTTAACTTCCTCCTCATTTATCATCTCAGACAGCTTGTATTGGACCAGGTTACTTAATTGGTTTGGCAGGACTTTCTGGGATCCTTTTTCTAATACAAGCAGTCATGAAAGCTGTTAGACTGTCTTCTTTTTTTTTTTTTATTTTTTTTATTTTTCTGGAAAATATTTTGATTCTAAGGCTAAGGCTTTGTATCCTGGGCAGTGCCAAGTAGGAGTGTCTCTAAGAACTTGTCATCGTCATTTAGCGGCTGGAGTCCCACGTGGCGCGTTTCCTTCAAACGCCTGCCATGGATCCAAAATTCCATGGATTAATGTCTTCATGGTGCACAAGTAATGCTTCCTTTGATTCTTATGTAAAAGTTGTCCTGAAACCCATGAGAAGCCAGTAATGCCACAATAAATAGAATAGTCAGAATTTTAAAATTGTAAAGATTGTCGGGGCGGGGAATGTGGTGCTCTCTTTAAATTCACCAGGGAGGTCAAAGAGAATTTTGCCTATAGTGTCTGTTCCTCTAAATGATCTCTCTTGTTTTATCTTGTTCCTGAGAAATCCACCTAAGAAATTGGCTCTTAGATCTGCTTTCTGGGGAGACTGCGTCAAGGATCACTAAAAGTGATCAGCAAATCTCTCTGCTTTGCAGAGATAAAGACATAAATAAATAGATAGAAAACTAAATAAATAAATAGAAAGGACACATTTGACCAAAAAGACAACGTACTGAAGGAGTTCACCTGGTGCTTGAAATAAAACTGTGGCAAGAATTAACAAACATTCACTTTCTCTGCTACTCAAAGAAATAATTTTACCTTCCGTGTCCACCTTGCTTTGTGCAAAACCAAATAAAGCTGCTGTCTCTAGTCACTGAGTGCTTTCTGAAAGCTGGCTTGGCAAGGCTATAAAATATAAATTAATTACTTTTTATTGGTGTTAATTAAGAGACTCAGAAAACCATCTCAGAAAATGCACCACTAGGGTTTGGTCAAAATACATTGGAAGGTTTTTAATAGGATTATGTGTATGGGTTTTGCTTCCCTCAGAAAATGGTATTTATCCTTCAGATTTTTCAGACAGCCCATTCTGTTAAGAACACATCCAAAATGAAGTTATAATGGTGAAACATGAGTGCAAATATTTACCTTTTTTTTTTTAATATCTGTTCCAGGCAGAATATGAAATTGCTCCGGATGAAAAGCTGGGAGAGAAAGGAAAGGAAATCATGATGAAATACCTCACCCCAGAGGTAAGGGGTAGCCAAAGTGGCATTACTGAAGGCGTGCTGCAAGGCACACCTTTGCTAAACAAGGTTGTTACAGGCTTTGTAAACCAGAGTCCTAAAATTTATGGTGGCAATCTCCAGTGAATAAACCCGCAAGTCTTATACAGTTGGAGAGAAAAAAAATTATAATCCAATCCAGAAATTGACTTCTAAGGATGAACTTGAACTTACTAGGGGCTTAATTCATCTGTGGATGATGAGGGGGGTTCTCTGGTCTCTTCTCAGCATGCAAAGCTCTACATCTGTGGTGTAACGCTAGAGACCTTAGCCGTTACCAACAGACGTCACGATTATTTCCTATCCAGCTCAGAAGAGGCGGTGACATTTCGTACACTACCGTGTAGAAAGCACTGGCAGAAATGGTCTTTGGTAACTGTATTTTGGTACAAAAATTCCCACTCCTCCCCCAGCGCCGTTTGCCCCAGGGTAGCCAGGGACATGCAAAACTGATACGGGCCAGCATGTTTTGGAGCTGAGGGGTGCTGTTTCTTGTTTCAGTGTTTGTACCACTGTGGGTTCTTCAGCATGGCATCTTGGGGCTGTGGGAAGGTGAGGAGCTCTTGGAAGCAGCTGTGTCCACAGGGTGGCACTCCAAACAGACCTACAGATCTGCTGTTGGAATTTTGGACAGGCTGCACTGGGACTAACCCTTTTTTGGGGGGATTTCGATCATTTACTGACCGTGTTTAACCTTTGCAACAAAAGTCAGCGCCAGTAAGCAATAAACATCCAACTTCAAAGGCAAGAACAATCCTAGGATTTTTCCTAAGTTGCTTTCATAAGAGTAATCAAGACATACAATTGCTGCTTCAACTCTTTTACAAGAGAAATACATTTGACCTTCAGGAGAATTAATTGCATTTTTGGCAGATGTCTTTCTAAAGCATTTAAATGGTACAATATGTTTTGGAGGTGCAGGGGCAGAGCAGACCACGGTTTTTTTTTCCAGTCAGTCATTTTCCTACAATAAATTTCAGTGCATACTTTCAGTTATCTCAGACTGCATTTCGGGATCTGGTTTCATTTACTGAGCCTGGCTAGTTTCATCTGCAGCCCCATTTAGCACTGCCAGTGTGAGTTCCTGCTGCCCATTCATTAGGGGCATGAAGTTCCACTGCTTTTTAAATCCACCAAAATGGCCATTTGTCTTAATTTTTCTGTCAACAGAGGAACAAGGGACAAATATTGAGGGAAAATATTTCCTGCTGCTCTAGTTTTCATCTGGAAACAAAGAATGGCATTTTGCTGATAGCGGAGGTAGTGAAGTGAGAGCATAGTACTGCTTCGTTTCAGATGGTCTCGGTACAGGTTTCCAGATGCCAGATCCCTTCCCTGCTGTCCCACAGCACTCCTGCCATCCTTATCCATTTGCCAGCAGCCCCGTAGTGCAGCAGAAGCACATGGAATAGTTCGATGAGGTGAGGGAATGTGCAGTGAAGATCAGTCTGAGAGCGGTTTCTTCATCATCAAGAGAACATGGTGATGTTACAGGAAGGGAAATTACTGGGACTCCAGAGCTGGAGTTCTCGTGCTCTGCACTTCATATTTGACCTGTGTACCTGGTACATAAAATGGGCACAGGGTATTTACAGTCTGTTCTGAAACTTCGCTGGTATTTGCAAGTTACCTTAACGTCTTCAGGCGGAAGGAAACACAAAGTTGTGCTTTGTAATCTAAAACTACCTCCCTGGTGATGGTGTTTTAATGTCTGCATTGGTCTCACTGCACGTTTTTTTTCTTAATGGGAAACTTCTGCTTCTTCCCAGAGGGATGTTTAAGGCCTG
The DNA here is from genome assembly GCA_009806455.1 of Tetrax tetrax. Taxonomy (NCBI): domain Eukaryota; kingdom Metazoa; phylum Chordata; class Aves; order Otidiformes; family Otididae; genus Tetrax; species Tetrax tetrax. Next base: position 122,109 of record WHYT01016668.1, on the reverse strand, counting down.
TGCAGCAGGAAATACTTCTTAGAGCTGAGGCTGGCTGTTCCATAGCAATCAGTTGAATGCTAGATTCCCTAACAGGTCTCCCCTGCAACAAATACTAAAAAAAACAGAGCAAGGCCTCCATTAATTCAGTTTCTTTTCAGATACTTAACTAAGGTACTTGGGCTAGGAGTTCAGATGGCCTACATTCCTTTCTTGTCTAGAAAGAGAAATAAGAACCTCCAAAGGACAGATTTTAAGCCACTAGAAGCCAGTGATTCAGAGCCAGGCTAGATGCTTGCAGTCAAGAGGGATGAATCTGGACCCAAATGTCCTAATGGAATATCATTCTGGCCAGCAAAGAAACCTTCCTTTTATTAGGAGCTGCATTTCTTCATTTAGTTATCAGTCCTTTGAAAGATACAAATTGCCACCGATTCCAAAGTCTTCTGCTTTCAGCGGAACGCTTCTTTTCAGTAGGTGTGTGTCTGTGCTTCAAAGAACCTGATTGTCTTAATACAAAAATAGTGTGACATGCAGCTTGACTGATAGAATAAAATTACAGGTTTAGTTCTTGGACAGATAATTCAGTCTTATAATGTGAGGAGTATTTTTCCCAGCGTGCATGATCAGAAGCAAAATGAAAACAAAAAGTAGACTTCTTGCTCTTTAATATTTATAAATGATTTTTAGTTCTTGCTTAGATTTTTTAAATGTCATGCATAGTTAAATGTCATCCATAGTGTCAGTATATCGTTCCAAAGTGCATTCATTTGCATAGGGAACATGCACTTTATTTAATAAAACATATACTGCTTGCACAGCAGAAAGGAAAAGAAAACAGTTTCCCAGATGAATAGACGTGACACCAGTACTTACAGCCTCACGTGATGCACGCAGCCGCTGTCTGCAAGCTGGTCCTACACCGCGCCGTGCGGTTAGCAGACTCAAACGTGTGGGAGCAGTGAATTCCTGCGTGGAGAGCTCTGTGTGAGAACGCTCAGCATCAGCCCCGAGGCTGCTAAACAAGCTCAGCACTTGCCAAGATGGGTGAGGCACTTTTTCAGGTAATCGTGCTTCAGGCTCTTCACAGCTTTAACATCCTGAACAGCCCTATGTGCTCGCTGGGGAAGTTGAGAAGAGGTCTAGCAGACTTTGTTGTGGCTGATGCCAAGAGTGGCATGAACAGGTCAGGCTTCCACCGTCTTGCTGGCCTACAGGCAACAGTGGTGACAAATTCTGAATGTGTTGTGGCACTTGGAAGGGAAAGCGGATGGTTTAAGCCTCTCGGAGAAGTGGCACATAGAACAATCTTCCCAGGGACGTGGTAGAGTCCCTGTCACTGGAGGTTTTGAAGATGCAATTGGACAGGGTGTGAGGTAATCTCATCTAGGCTCCCTTTCTGAAAAAAAAAGATTATACAAGATAATTTTTCAAGGCTCCTTCCAATCTGGGCTGTTCTATGATTCTGTGTACTCAGGTTCTCACCTAGGAAGACATTACTATTCCCTCTTTCTTACCTGAAGTTTGTTGAAACATTGATAATCCAACAGGCAATTCTGAACTCTTTGATGGGAGACACATGTTAACTTCACACTAAGGATGCCAAAATACAAGCTTTCTCACAACTTCCTTAGCAGCTTCACTTGAGTGGTGAGCAGGAGAGCGAAAACCCACAGAAGAGGTGTCCTGTAGCTAAAGATACCTCCCACCCTTGAAACATGCTCTGAAGAGTTGTAAACCTCCAAGGAGGTCCAACTGTGAGCTGGCTACTTCTCAGGGGCTATGTGGGGATGAGCACTGGTGAGAGGGCCATGTCCGTTAAGAGGAAGAGACACAACAAGGCATGTGCCACCTTGACCACTAAGAGAAAGAGACCCAACGAGGTATAGCCACTTTGGTACTGTGTTCTGAAGGGAACTTCACCTGCAGGCTGCCTTAGCTTAACAGGGGCAGTGCAATGCTTGCCACACTGGCAAGATCAAGGTTTCTTGACTAGAGTTTTGACTCTTCAAGAGAGGCTTTAACGGTTTCCATGAAAAAGACACTTAAAGCTGCCTTCTTGACTTAATAAGCCTGTAGGGCAGAAGTCCAACCCACAGGAAGTCTAACATTTCTGAGGTTGTGAAATATGATGGTAAAACTGCTAAAATGAATTGGTCACAAAAAATTTCTTTCCTGGCTTTTCCTAATCTCAACAGTTGAGTGGGAATGTTTCAGTTTTCGGTTCCAGGTCTGTCTGTCTGTAAATGGAAAAGCCCTCAGTGCTTCGTGGAACAGTTGAGTTAAACTGAACCCAGCCTGGCTTCATTACCTGCCTGCTTCTCTTACTGGAAGAGCAGAGATATGTTTACCTTTTAAACCAGAGTTTTGCATCTCCATGCAGCATTTTTACCTTCCTACTTGACAGCTGCCATGCCTTATTCTACTAAATCACTAACCCATTATTTTCTTTTTCATTGTAAATCACCTTGAGATACTTTGAGAGATGCTATATAAAACTAAATTGATTTGAGATGGCTCTTAAGACAGTCTCCATCTGCCATTGTAATTTATATTTGGACTCTGCTGGGTACTAAAAATGTTACTGAATAGGATGTCTAACGTGTATTGTTATTCTCATTAATGTACTTCACAGAATATGAAGAACAGCAACAGCATTAGTTTTCTTATCTGAATTCCTGTTCGGTCTCCTTTCCTCCAGGAAACACACAGAATAAAGGCCGTGCTTGCAACGTCTTTCTTTGCTGCAAGAGGTTAGCTGGACACAGCAACGACCTCCTTACTCCAGTCTAAGGCTAGCAATGGGTATTTTGCTAAATGAAAATATGTCTTTGTTTTTATGAACAATTATAGGATAAGGAAGGGAGGGAAAGTCCCGTGGAAGGGAAACTGGCTGATCAGCAGCAGCCTTCCACTTCTCTACTATGTAAAATGAGCTTCTCTCTCATATCAGTTCTTTATAGAGAAGAAAACATTTATGTAATACGAGTGAGATGAAATTAAAATGATATATGAGCCCTTCTGCTGGACCGAGCCATGCAGCTGAGTCCAGGCTCCTGCTCACAAACACCGTCTCTCAGCTCTGTGCGTTGGCAAAGAGCAGTTTTCTTTTTGCACACCATTGCTTTAATCTTGATGCCAAGGATCTTTGCCTTCGGTTGCTCTCTCCTTGAGATTTCTTTCCCCCTTCCTATTTTCACCGCCAAAATAAATGCAAACTTCAGCACTTGCTCTTCTGAGTGAGTCATCTTCGCTGATCACTTAAGCCTTCCATCTCCCATACGGAAAGTTTCATGTGTCACTTTTTAATGATTCTGGCTGAATCCTGGAAGGACAGGTCATACCATACCAAGAATTGGATTCGAGTACCGAGACCTCTTCCTCTAACTGTTTAGTTTCACTAAATGCCTTCTAGGGAACATGTTATAATTAGTTTTTGGAATGGGCAAGACAAAAGCTGAATGTCGCTGTGAGGGAAGCTCTGAAAGGAAGAAACATTAAGCTTCTGTAAAGCAATCTGCAGTGTTTTAATGCAAGACAGAGGCTTTGTGTTTTGAAAGGTGAGCCTTCAGGGACTGTTTTCTACATTGTTACGTTTCTGGTACAAATTCAGCTTATATCCTTTCTATCCAGCGAGTCATCTCTGTCCCTCTCTAAGCTTATCTTGCTGATAAAAGGCCAACACAATATCGCTTTTCACTGGCTAGAGAGGATGGTCCCTTAAGGCTTGGGCCAAGAGATATCTCCACAGCTAGTTTTCAAATTTTTCTAAACCCCATGCATTTCATTAATGAGCCAATTGAAGCAAGCAATGAATGAAGTGCCTGTCTGAACACAGGGTGTTACATGGATTTGGGATGGGCTAGAATTATTTACTCGCTTAAAGCGTTATTCACTGTGTCCTTTGGGTTCCTATTAGGATACTTCTCAGGATGCTAAATACTTAAGTAGAAACCCTGGCCTTACTTGAGCCAAGGAGAGTTTTGCTGTTTAATTAATTGCCCTGGGACTTTACCCTTTGACTCGATGGATTTCTCATCTCCCCTTTCTATTGACTTCACTACTCTATGGGCACCGTTTTAGCCAGAGATAATAGCATTACTTAGGCCTCTGCTTTGCAGCTGGCATAATCGATACATAATCCAGTCTCCAGAGAAATCAATACATAATTCTTGTTGTTGTTCTAGAGACAGCACGATCGATATCTCTACTGATCACTATGTCTTAGTCCAGGAAAGTACCTTCTCAGCGTACTTTCTGCATCAGCTCATCTTTCCAAAGTTCAATTCTGGGAAAATATCTGAGCAGCAGAACAGCAACCTTATTACTCAAATGTTGTGGTTTTGCTTAGTGAAGGGGGCCTAAGGTGGTAGCTTCTGTAGGAAATTGCTAGAAGTCGCTCCCCTTTGTTCAGTGGACTTGGCTGGGCCTAGGGCGGACCCACTGCTGGCCAAGGCCGAGCCGATTGGGAGCAGAATGTCCCGTGATAGCGCCTCTGCGATAACGTATTTAAGAAGGGGAAAACAGGAAAAAAAAAAAAAGGGAGAAGAGAAGATGTGACGAAGCTGAGCAAGGGCAGAGGCCCAGAGGGGGAGGCGCAGGCCTCCGGGGCCTTGCAGGCCTCACCCTCTGGCCTCTCGCCAGGCGGCCG